>CAUYQG010034234.1:0-46078 GCA_963574415.1 Tarsius wallacei | reverse complement strand
GCGCTACCACGCCCAGCTAATTTTTTTGATTTATTGTAGAAATGAGGTCTCGCCAAGTTGCCCAGGCGGGTCTCGAACCCGCAGGCTCAGGCAATCCACTCACCTCAGCTTCCCAAAGCGCGGGATTACAGGCTGAGCCACTGAGCCCGGCTAGATTGCTGTTTTTGAACCTCCCTCTCTCTCCCTTAATTTTCACAACAACCCATAAAGATTGGTATTAGTACCTGCAATTCACAGGTAAGACCCACAGGGGTGAAGAAACTTAACCCAGATCACAGTGAGGATCCTAAGATCAAAACGTGCACCTGTCTGCTTCCAGGAGCGTGTACTCCACTCCTGGGTGCTTGGCAGGAGGAGAAAGAACGTGATCTTTTTCTGACATCCAGAAGGATACTTTTGTCAGGTTCCATTTTATACAGATCCCATCAGCTGGATGCCTGACCTGACACTTTCCAACTGCAGAATGAACTCTGCCACTGCCCAGAACATAAAATCCACTTACCCTGGCAGGTAAGCCACGAGACCCCTTCTAAACCTGCAGCTCCTCCCCAGGTCTCTGATGGAATGTGTCCAAAGACATCGCCAAGACCGCAGCTGTGCTGACTTTTTTTTTTTCTTTTTGAGTTGGAGTCTCACTCCATCACCCAGGCTGGAGTGCTGTGGCACACTCACAGCCACCCCAGTGTCGACCTGCTGGGATCCAGCGATCCTTCTGCCTCAGCCTTCCAAGTAGCCAGAACTGCAGGTGCACACTACCATGCCCAGCTAATTTATTTTATTGTAGAGATAAGATCTCACCATGTTGCCCAGGCTGGTCTGGAACCTGCAGGCTCAAGCAATCCTTTGCCTCAGCCTCCCAAAGTGCCAGAATGACAGGCTTGAGTAACTGTGCCCAGCCACTATGCTGACTCTTAAAGCCTCAGAGGGTTGGCTCAGCTTCCAAAAGGAGTTCAGTATTGATTTGGGGCATAATTAACAGTGTTTATTTCAGCTTGGTTAAGCTAAAAAGACAAGGGCTTCTTGTCTTAGAATGCTCTTGCCTGATGACAGGATTAGAAGCACACAGACACACTTTCCCCCCTGGGGAAAGCCAAACAGTCTCGCTGCAAGGAGCAGCACTCACCACATCCCACCCAGTGTTTGGAGCTGCCCGCCCCCCACATCCAAGCTTGGCAACAATTAGCAAGCAGGCACTGCCCAAGCCCCCAAGTAAAAACAGAATCCCTTCCCTCCCTCCAAACTCATTTTTATGTCTGATTAATTTAACCAGTTCTGTCCACTAGTCATCCTGGAAACTCCAGTTGAATGGATTTGCTTAAGAACCAGAAGGCATATTAATTGTGGGTGTGGCTTTCCTTAGCAACTGATACTTTCCTGGGTCCTGCCTTCTCCCCACTGGGGTCTTGGATGAGAAGGCAGTGGAGATTGAAACTGGCTCACACCCAAGGCTGCAGCCCCCCAGCACCCAGACTGGGAAAGGCTGACCCTGGAATTGTAGGTGGTTCTGGCCTTGGGACACCTCAGAGTCAACCTACCTGCCACCGTGGCCCAGGACAAGCACTGACAGGGCAACCATGGGCAGCAGTGGCACCCTGAACCCCAGGAGGGGCATTGAGCTGCTGGAGTCTAGGGAGGGCTCTGGCCGCCTCTTCCCTCTATTCTGCTTGCAAACACTCAAAGTCACCTTCCATTTCTCCAATTTGTAAGTATGCTGCAGCTTGAAAAATTTTAGTCTATGTTTTACTACCATTTCTCCACTTGTGGTGCCTAGGAATGCATTTTACCTTTCACAGTAATATAAGTTAAGCATAACAAGGCAGGTATTTTATCACACAATGTGATATATATATCTCTCAGATCTTTCCTCCAGAGGTGAGATCAAAGTTCACCTGCTCCCCTGTGTATCAGTTTGCTAACACTGCCATACAATAATCAAAAACTCAGTGGCTCTAAACAATACACATCTATCTTCTTGCAGTTCTGTAGGTCAGAAGTCTGACATGGGCTTCACTGGCTGAAATCAAGGTGTCTGAAAGTCACATTCTATCTGGAGCCTCTAAGGGAGCATCTGCTCCTCGCCTTTCCCAGCCTCCAGAGGCCACCTCATGCTCTGGCTCCTTCCCCCACCATCCCCATTTTCAGAGCCAGCAGCAGCTAAATGGGTCCTTCTCACTCACATCACTCTCTCTTCTGCCTCCCTCCTCTACTTTTCAGAACCCTTGTGACTGCATGAGGCCCACCTAATCTCGTTTTAAGATCAACTAATTAACAACCATAATCCCACTCACAGCCTTCATTCCCTCTTGCCATGTAAGGTAGCATGCTCACCAAGTCAGGGCATGAGGACTTCCATATCCTTGGGGAGCCATCATCCTGCCTGCCACACTCCTCAAGCTTCAGCTGAGGCACATTCCTCCAGAAGACTTCCTGGACCCCAGGTAGGACTAGATGCCCTCTCTCAGAGCACTTACCATACACTGAAGTTTCTATTTCAGTCTCTCTTATTAAATGGGACCACCATTATGGCTAGTCTCTTTTATCAACCCCACCCCACCCCCCAGCACTAAGCATAGTGAAAGTGCTGAACAAATGCCGTTAGGGGTAAACATCCATAGTTCTCTAGTTTGATAAATCTGCATCTGGTGCCTCTCTCTACACCAATGAAAAAAACTAACACTAAAGAGTGGTTCACTCATTTCTAGCTTTAAGAATGCATTACATAGATATGTAGATTGCATGATAAATGACCCACCTTGTTTTGTGTAACTAATATGAATGCTAAAATTAGAATGCATTCCTAGGCACCACAAGTGCAAACATGGTAATAAAAGTAGTCTAAGATTTTCCAAGTTGCAACATCTTTACAAATTGGAGAGATGGAAGCTTATCTGATGTGTTTGCAGGCAGAGTAGAGGGAAGAAGAGGCTATGAAACAGATGTCCTCGGAGGCTGCCGGTTTATTCACCCATGGCTGTCGAGGCCTAGCATGTGTTGGGCACCGTGCCAGTTCTAGGAGAGCAGTGCTTCCTGCCCATGAAGCACTATTGTCAAGGAGTAAAACTGCACACACACAAACGAGTACAGCAAAGTAAGATTTGGTGAGAGTGTTTCGAAGGAAGCAGTGGCCAAATGCAGAGAGGCCCTGAGTCTGAGTTGTGCCTGGCAGGTCTGGGAAGGATGGCCAGCCAACGTCTATGGTGTTGGGAGAGGGAGCAGTGAGAGGGGAGGTGGGAAAAGCAGGCGGGCACCCCCAACCACAAAGGAACTCCACATGGGGCAGGTCCCTCACACAACACGGGCCGTTCACACTGGACTCTGTGAAAAGGACTGGGACCCCAGTTGGCACCACGGGAGCCCTTTAGGCTGGTAGGGAGTCTGGAAGGGATTGTACTAAGGACAGGAAATCTCGGAGTCTAGGAGGGTTCTGTATAAAGGAGTGAGATGATTCTACTTTCAAATATATCCTTCTGCGGCTATTTAAGAATGAAGCGTCTGGAGGAAGCGTAGATGCTGGGAGAAGAGTCAGAAAGATGCTGAAATGCTTCAGGCAAGGGACGATGGTCGTGTAGGTGAAGACAGTAACTATGAAAGTGGTGAGACTGGATTGATTTGTCCATGCTTTTAGTGTCACGTTAATAGGAGTCGTTTAAAACCTAGCATGGAGGTGAAGTGAGGGAAAGCATCTGAGGGGACTCCAGCTTTCCAGCCTGAGCACATGCCTGGATGGTGGGACCATTGAGTGATTGGCAGAGACTAAAGGAGAGACCATGCAGAGAGGAAACCCACAAATTCTCTGGACACTGAGATTCATGTAAAAAATAAAAAGACATAAAACAATTAAATGGATCCTTTTTGTCACGTAGCCTTCTACAGTTTACAGAGCCCTTTTCACCTCTTGATCTTCATTGATCCTTCTAAAAACCCTATACATTTGTAGTATTTCTTCCTTTTTACAGCTGAGGATATCAAGGCCCAGAAAACAGGAAGTCTAAAACATAGACAGTGACTCGGTTTATTTCTTATTTCATAGACTGAATACAACCACCCCCTGGGCTTGCACAGCCCCTAAGATGGGGAAGGGAACAGGAGTCTCTAGCATGTAAAATTGACCTCGTGTAAGTATACAGGCTGACTCAACCCCCCCTGCAGCTCAGTAGGTAGGTAGCGTCAATAACTGAACTGTGAGATCTGCTATCCTCTCAGGCAGCCCCCTGCCTCAATGGTGCAAGTCCTTCTGTCTGCTGAGCTACCCAAAGTGCCTGACAGCCTCTCCTCGCTGCCACATGTAGCCAGCAACAAAGGGCAGGGGAACGCCCAGCCCCATGAGGTTCGTGATGATACCTGCTTTTACCTTCTCCTCTTTCTAACCTAGACTGAGGATTTAAATGGACTTTTTCTCATGTCTAAGCATCTTTAATCCTGGGGCTGATTAGTACACCCTGAAATGTTGGTGTCATTTGAAAATCCATGTAATGCAATGGCATTGTCATTGAAGAGTTACACATGAGAAAACTGGGATCATCAAGCTCAGGAAAAAGCCTGGAATCCAGCAAACGCATGAATTGGTCAATAAATGCTAACAAAGTATTGTGCGAGGCACAATGGGATGGAAAGACCTGTGCAAATTACTGCCTTTGTGTGCTTATCATGGTGGGACCAAAGGATATGAAATCATGAAAGGTTTCTAATATAAAGTCCATTTTAAATTGAATGTGAAATTTAGATCCCAGAGTCAAAAAGAGAAAATGCTGACTGAAAAGTGTTTGTGCTGAGTATTGTGTTAGTTTGTTGAAACACACTGTGATCAAGTGTTCTTATCCTCAGCATATACTGTGTGTTCCTGAAAATTCTGATGCATCACACTTTCAGTCTCTGTTGATTGAGAATCTTCTGTGTTCATGTCATCGCGGGTTCACAACACTACAAATCTGTGCTAACCAATTCATGGTGCTGGCCCTGGGGAGGTTAGTAAGCAGTGGAAGAGTCCCTGGACAGTGCCTGTCACGCTGTGGGTACTAAATCATATTTGCTGAAGGTATGAATGAATGAGAAGATATCTAACATCAGACACAGTGTGGTGTGTGCCTCAGAATACACCAAGGCTATGAATCTTAAGCCAAGTGTAAAATAAAGGCATTGGGTGTCACCTCTTCTCAATTTCCAGGAAAATCATATTAAGCTAAAAGTCAGAATTGTCCCAATTTTTAAATTTTCTGCTAGAAGTTTTCCTGAAATTTTTATGGTCTATATAACAGACCCCAGTACAAAAGAATATATTACTTAATACCAAGTTATATATAATAAGCTACTTTAAAGATAATATCACAATATTTTATAGTGCTCTGCACCATGACTTCATATATTAACCAGAACTAGAGAACCTTGCTCTACAAGCTCAGAGAAGATAGTGTCTATTTCTAACTCAACTGTCCAGAAAGGATGGGTATCAAGAGGTAGAGGAAGGGGGAGGCTGGAGGAAGCAGTAGAGTAGAGCCTGGAGATGGGAGAATGTTACCTTCTAGACCAGGGGTTCTCAAGCCCCAGGCCGTGGACTAGTACAGGTTCGTGGACTGTTAGGATCCAGGTCACACAGCAGGAGGTGAGCAGCGGGCAAGCGAATCTCCATTTTCTGTCAGATCAGGGGTGGCATTAGATTCTCATAGAAGTGCAGACCTTACTGTGAACTGCACCTGCGAGGGATCTAGGTTGTGCACACCTTATGAGAATCGAATGCCTGATGATCCCCACACCTCCCCTTCCCCCATCCAGAGCCTTAAGGCCACTGTGTTCTGATGCAGAAAAGGACACATTTCATAATCATGTAGAGAAGAAAGGCTTGATCCCTCACCTCAGCACCCACTTTTGCTGAATGACTTGGTCATGGGGAAGGAAAGCTAAGCTATCCTCTGTCTGATTTTGCATTTAGGGGAAGAATGAGAGGTCTCTCCACTTCCACAGTGGCTCATGAACATCCCTCTCGTGCACTCAAGCACCGCCCCCCCCCCCAGCAGGTTCCGCAAAACATGGTGTCCGTAGCACACTGACTTCCCAAAAGCCAGACTTTACCTGCCAAGTGCATGGAAAAATTGTCTTTCATGAAACCTGTCCCTGATGCCAAAAAGGCTGGGGACCTCCATTCTAGAGAGCTACAAATCCTGCTCAACAACCTTCAGCCACTAGGTGGCCTTTAGATGCGCTGCTGAGCTTCATGAAGGTGAATCACAAAGGCCAGTTATGAGTGATGGTGAGATTACTGAGGTTTGGAAATGGCTTTAATGAGGATGGAAAGAGCATGTGGTGGTCTTGGGGACCTAGAGGTTGACAGTGTTGGCTCTAGGATCAGACACACCCAGGCATGGGTAGCTTAGACTTCACTTCTTGCACTTAACCTCTGTCAGCCAAAGTGTCCACCTCTATACGAGGGGGACGATAATAGAGCCTAATTATTGGATTGTTGTGCAGATTCAGAGAGAAAGCATGCTTGGCCCACAGTAAACACTAGGTATCTGTTAGTATCTTATTATTATCACAGCAATCCATGAACTCGGAGTTACAGATAAGAAAAAAGCAAGTAACGTACACAAAGTCAGAGATCTAGTCAGAAGTAGAGACTAGATTCAAACCCTGGCCTAATGGCCATGGTCGAGTGTTGGCTACTACCCACAGACACTACCCACGTTTCCTTGCTAGGCCTGGGGGAGGTAAGCCCGGTGTCAGGGTGAGCACAAAAGAGCGCATGCACTTGGCAGGTAAAGTCTGGCTTTTGGGAAGTCAGTGTGCTATGGACCCCACGTTTTGCGGAACCTGCTGGGGGAGTGCTTGAGTGCACCAGAGGGATGTCCATGAGCCACTGTGGAGGTGGAGAGATCTCTCATTCTTCCCCTAAATGCAGAATGAGACAGAGGACAGCCTAGCTTTCCTTCCCTCTGACCAAGTCACTCAGCAAAAGTGGGTGCTGAGGGATAAAGACTTTCTTCTCTACATGATTGTGAAATGTGTCCTTTTCTGCATCAGAACACAGTGGCCTTAAGGCCCTGGAGTCACCTTGCAGGGGAAGGACAGCCCACGTGGTGATAGTATGTCTGGAGCCAGTGCGCGGGTCCAACGGGTAGTAGGCGCTCGATACATTTGGTGACAATACATTTGGTGACTGTTCTCCACATTGCCCTGGTGCCTTAAATCCACAGAGATGGATCGGCCCTGGTTAATTCTCTGTGGCAGATGAGAGCACATAGCCAGTGATGCCCAAGTCAAAGGCTTAAACCCAAGGCCAGTTCAGCTTCATTTCACTGGGCCATGCCCTCCAAGGCATGGGACTGCCATGTCAGTTCTCAGCATTGAGCTCTGCCCTTCTCAGCTGGGAACAACGGCAGATAGCTCTGAACCCCATCTCTTCATCTCCATGAGGAGCTCAACACAGCATCTGGCAGCCAGGCAGCTACGGCTCCTCTACTCAACACAGCAGCTGTCACCACTTGATGTGTGCAGACTTCAGGCACCTTTGAGACACAAGTCTGACTGTCGGTGGACTAGGAGAATGCTTTCCTGTAGACCAGTCCTGGGAACATGAAGGTATCATATCCAAGCCATGAGGAGACAGTGGCGCATACACCAGGGTCCCGTCTATGGCTCTCAGCCCACCCCAGATGGGCTGTGGGCTCAGCCATGGGCTGCCCACCTACTAGACAAGGAGACTGCCATCAGCAGGGGCCGCTCCTCTTTCCCTGTCCATGTGTACGCCTCTCATTGCCATGATTATGTGCACAGCCTGGGAAATTGAGGGAGCTTGAGAGTACAGCTCTGGCCTCTGTGGTGCCATGACAACCAGCTTCCCAGCAATCACCCCTAATAACAGCCTCTCAAGGTCTCTCCACCTGGGCAGAGGTTCCCAGGGAGCTCAGGCTCCTCTTGGAGTAGCTGCACAAAGCTCCCACAAAGCTGTTAGAAACAACTGATGAGACAGAAAAGGGAGGAGGGAGGGAGGGGGGAGGAGACAGCGCTATCTCAGGGGAGAGAAGAGAAAAGGTGGGCGGACAGCAGCCTCTATCTGGGGATGTGCGCAATGGCCCAGGAACCTGGGGACGCTGCCCTTGTGCCCTGGAACCCATGGCTATAGGCATGTGGCCTTCTACCATTGGCAGCCCATGGACACTGTGCCCATTCACCAGCCTCACGGAGAGTGAAAGGCCAGATGTGAGCACACGTTAAGGCCAAGCCCCACTGCTACAGATTTCTTCATTAGACTCCTGTTGAGACACCCCCTGCCACTCATCATCTTGTCTGGATGGCAGCCGCCTCCCTCCACTGCTGCCTGCTGGAGGGAGTATACTCAGAGACCGCCTTCAATCAGAATCCTTCCAGAATGGCAGTCCTCAGAAAGGCACCAGGCCCGCTTGGCTAATACCCAATTATTCCTCACAAAAGAAGGACAAAAATACCTACAATGAATGAAACTTGTCTGTGGTGTTAGCCCAGCCTCAGCCTTTGGATTGATAGGCAAACCCTATGCCAAATGCAGGTCCCCGCTTCTCCTCTCTTGAGACCACAGGTGCCAGGGGAGACTTCTCTACAAGAATTTCTGACCCCACAGAGAATGAGCCAATGATGCACTCTCTCAGGGACCAGATAGTCCTTTGGGTCCTGGCCTCTGTGTCCTTAGCCATAACACAGAGATGGTTCTTACCCTACACCATGCTGGCAGGTAATAGGGGCTGCTGTCATCACTGGTGTTTCCTTCTTACGGGGCCTGTTCCCTGAACTGGCATTTCTTAGCTCCTTGTAAATCCTGAACTAATAAACACCTTTAAACAATAATGGGACATTTGGAGGGTGGCCAAATTAACCTGTAAGAAGGAGGAAAGGATGCTGTGGGCTGAGGTGGCCCAGGAAGGCTTCCCAGAGGAGACAATGAGCCCTGAAGGCTGAGTAGGAGGAGTCAGAGGAACCGGAGCAGGGAGAGGTAGGAGTAAGTGCAGATCCACTCCTGACACATGCCATGGCTCCATAAACATCGGCATCATTACTGCAGGGCAGCCCAGAGGCTACAGGCTGTGGCCCACATGGCTTATAGGCGACTTACATTTCACCACACACTCAATTTTCTTTGATTAGTTGTTAGCATGGAAAAATCAGGATTCCTCAGTCAAATCTAGAATTTCCAAATGAGACAATTGGGCTGTGCTAGAGCCACATTCCTACCTGGCAGCATTCCACTGGAGCAGAATGGAAACTGCCCCTTTCAAGGGTGTAGACACTGGTTGGCCATAGTCCTGGCCATTCCCTGTTGCTACCCATGCACACCTCACCTGTTTCACGGCCTGCTGGGCCCCCAGAGGTGGGAGTTCTCCAACCTCAATGCAAATGATAAGTAGGCCCATCAATCCTCGGCAGAGCATTTGAATAGAAGTAGGGAGAACAATTGCAACAACCACCTGATCTGGGGGCACTAAATGCCAGGACAAGGGGTAAGACTGCCAGCTTTCAGCAGTGGGGTGTCTGAGCAGGGAAGTGGCACTGCTTGGGGAAGATTCATCCAGTGCGTGGCAGTAGTGTGGGTGGTTTCATGTTCTACTAAGCTCTGGTATCTCTGAGCAGTGTGGCTTGTAGGCCCTGCCGCTGCTGTCCTCTGGACTGTGTTAGCCTGTGGGCACAGCAGCAGCAGTAGAAGTACTGGAGGAAAGGGCCACTGAACTGGGGGGCTCACCAGCTCCCTCGGAAGCAGTGAGCCTGCTCAGTCATGCCCAGAAGCAGCGGCCTGACCTGCCGATGGGGAGAAGCTGCTGAGAGCCCTGGTGCTGGGGCCCAGGAAAGAGAAGCTGCTTCGCAGAGTTGAGGGAGAGACTGTGAACTCTGTCCCCTCCCTCCGTCGACACTGTAGGGAGAGAGGGATGCCGCTGTAACCAGTTCCCACAGGCATAGTGAACTTAGAGGTCTGAATTATGCAGATTATCTTACAGCTTTGAAGGTCAGAGCCCAAGATGGGTCAAGGTGTCAGCAGGGCTGTGTTCCTTTTGAGAGGCTCTAAGGGAGAATTATCTCCTTGCTTTTTCCAGCTTCTAGAGGCCACCGGCCTCCCTGGGCTGGTGGCCCCTTTCCGTCTCCAAAGCCAGCAAAGACTGGTTCTGTCTTTCTCATATTGGGTCACTCCCACCTCCTCTTTCTCTTATAAGGACCTGGTCATTGCTATTGGGCCAGCCCAGATAATCTGTAATCTCCTTTAAGGCCTGCTGATTAGGAAGTCCCCCTTGCCATATAACATACCACATTCACAGGTTCTAGGGATCCGGGTGTGGACTCCTGGGAAGGGAGGGTGCTGTGGCATTACTCTGCCTGCCACAGGGGGTTTAGCAGCTTCTCTTCCTTTGAGAGATGAGTGGAGCACAGCCGTGGGAAGTAAGGAGACCCTTACTGAAGAAGCCAGGGGTCGTTTCTATCCCGCTTGCTCCTGGACCCCAGCATCTCTCACTCCTTCCCCCACACCTGCCAGGGGCTCAGTTCGTATTTCTAAAGAATGTGTGACACCAGGCATGTGCCAGCCACTGTGCTAGGTGTCGTATTTGCTTTTATCGCTTTTTATTCTTTTAACTGTACGATGAGTATCGATACCTGTACTTTAAAGATAATGAAGTGGAGATTAGGAAGATGGGCAAAGGCATTCAGCCTGGAGATGGCACCTACTCTAGCCCAGCATGTCTCACTCGAGTGTGTTCACTTTCCCCGCACTGCCCAAGAATCTGCCATAGGAAAGTGGTTTGTAACTTACTAGGCAACAATTGCGTTTTCCAGTGCTTCCTCAGAGTCTGTCTGTGTGACAATCCTAGAATCCCCTGCCCCCAGATGCACTTATCACCCCAGGTGCTTACTCCCAGCCTGTCCCCTGTCTGGCACAGGATCCCCCCTCGCTCCCCCGCCCCACAGCGTCTTCATCAGGGGTCAGCAACTATGACCTGCAGCCAAATCTGGCCCACCACTTGTTTTTGTGCAACTAGAGAAAAAAATAATGTTTTTACATTTTTAAGCAGTTGAAGAAGTCAAAGGAAGAATGCTATCTCGTGACACATAAAAACTAAATGAAATCGAAATTTCCATGTCCATAGACTGAGCCTTAGCATGGGATACCTGCTCCCTGCTCACATTTTTTTCTAGGCTGCTTCCATGCTTCAAGGCAGAGTTCAAGAGTTGCAACAGAGACCAAGTGACCCTCAAAGCCTAAAATACACACACTTCCTGGTCTATCCAGTGTGTATTGATCACACCAGGTTCTGCTTCTTATGAAGCCTTTCCTGACCACACTCACCCAGTGTCTCCTCCCTTCTCCCCCTGTGAATTTTTGGTCTGCTTTTCGTGTCTGGGGAAAAAAATGTTTTGACTGATATTATTTCTTAACTTTGAATGATTATTTATTCAAAGACATGATATTTATGAGGGAAGTATGATAGGTATGGAAGTATTCTGAAACATTATATAACAGTTAAGGACCAATACAATTTCTAGATTAGCTTCTTATTCTCCATCCTGCCATGCTTTGTGCTACTGCTGGGCTTGTGGGATCAGTGAAGGGCTGGATGAAAAGCAAATTGCAGGGGCTGAGCAACAGGGCACCATCGTTCCCCAGCTCAGAATCCCGCATCCCAGTCTCAACGCGATCTAGCTTCACAGGCTCCAGCCCGTGCCTGGAGATGGTGTTGTCAGGCCCCAGTAGCACAGTAGCCGCTAATTAAATCTTAACCTCTTCTCTCACTGTCCTCAGCTGGATAAAGGCCAGAATGGTTGTCCGAGGGAGTCCTTACCCTCCGTGGGAAAATTGCTGCCCGTTGCTTTCATTGGGCGAAATGATTGGATGTGTCTTCCGTATAGTAGCAATTACTGGCTGCATCTCAATCGGCGAGCCTTTTCTCTCCAGGGGCAAAACTGTTGCCTGCATATCTCTGAAGGAAAATTGCCATCTGCCTCACTCTGTAGGAAAATTGCCAGTTGTGTCCCCATTATGGGGAAATTGTCAACCATGTCTCTAAGCGGGAACGCGTGCCAACTGCACGTCGCTGCAGAAGAAATGTCAGCAGAAGTGAGCTGTAGAAAGCCCTGCACGATCATCACAGAAGGACTTTCCTGTCCCCCTGGCTTATTTCCTGTCTTTTCCTCTCATCTGCCTGGGTCACCACAACTGGACAGGGGGGTGGATGACATTAAAATGAGAGTCACTAGTGGCCAAGAGGGGTGTATTTCAAGGGATAGTCCAGAGACAAACCATTGTCACAGCCCAGATAGGAGACCCAGAAATTGGCATGACAACTGGTGGCTCTTATGATGTGGCCCAGATGGAAAAACACTTTAGGCTTCTGGTCTCCTTCCCCGGCAAACTGGCCTTCAGCAGTGCCTACTTCCACATTACGGCTGCCTTCCATGTTGCTTTGGGTGCAGGCATGCTGCTATGTATTTGACACGAAGGGTCTTATCTGTCCTCACAACCTCCCTGGAAGGCAAGAACTATTGTGGTCCCCATTTCACAGATTAGGAAAATGGAGCTTGGGAGGCATCCCAGTCACTCCCTCAAGGCTTCATAACTTGCACAAAGATGGGGTTTTACCCCAGACCTGCTGAGCTTGGACGCACCTGCTCTCTCAGACAACACAACACATGGGACAGAGTACGGAGGTGGCCATGGTCAGCGGGAGTGGCCTTGGGCCCCCTACTGACCCCTCAGCATGGCATGAGCTCCTGCATAGTGTCCAGGGTGAGATCCAGAGAAGGGAGCCGTGCCCAGGAATAGCCTTAAGCGATGGGTCACCAAACCTCCATCTTCTGTCCCCACAGCTGAATCCACGACCAGCTCACCACGTGCTTTCTTTTGACTTTTGCTCCCATTGTAACGGATGTCATTTCAACTTTGGGTTTCTCTAAAGGTCATAGTTTTCTCCTTAACTCTTTCTCTTATTGTGAATCCTGGGACCTTATTCATTTATCCAGTCATCTGAGCCCTCCCAGGGGCCCCTGCCAGATACAGTCTTGCGGAGATATATTTATATCTATACATGTTAGAGCACAAGACACCGTCTGCGCAAGGCACATAAGATAGCCTTGGGATTTAAAAGGAAGTGTCAGCTCCTTTGGACTACAGCATTATAACCCAAAGTATGTTCTGATGAGTCCTGTACTAGAGAAACAATGGGCTGAAAGTAATTTGCCAAATACAAGTAAAATGGAATGGGGAAAGAGTATGGTCAAACAAGACTCCAAAGTAGGATTCAAGCAGTGGTTCTCAAACTGGGGCAGTCATGCCCCTCAGGGAACATTTGGTCATATTAATTGCCACACTGGGCAGATGAGGGGAGAGGGAGACAGGCAGATTTCATGGGGACAGGCCAAATGTGTTGCCTATAGTGTGCCCTACAGTAGGCTGATTGCATTGTCAACCCCCCAGATTTGGTAGGTGCTTCCCAAGTTCATTTGACCTTGGAATCTGGTATATTGGCCATGTCACAGGTTGAGTGTTCTTTGGAAAGACTACCCTGGCGTCATGGGAATTAGGAGAAGGAAATTGAAGGCGAGTAGAATTTCATAGATTTTTGTCATTTTAGAGTTGAGAGGGACAACCATACTCCTTCATATTACAGAGAAGAAAATGGGCCCAGAGAGCTGACAATTGCCCAAAGTCATTCAAATGACAGACAGCAGAACAGAGATTAAGAACATGGGGTAGAAGTAGACTGAGGTCAAATTCTGGCTCTGTTCCTACTGACTGTGAGTTGTGCCTGAGATGATGGATTAGACTAATTTGTGGAAAAGAGAAAGTGATAATACCTATGAATATTGAATGAGTTCGTACATGTACAGCACTCAGCACGAGGTCTCAGTAGATGGTGGATGTCATCAAGAGCTGGCCTGGACTCGCACCCAGCCTGGACTCTAGCCCCGCATCCCTGTCTCCATCCGATGTTCCTTCCAGTGCCCCAGGATGGGCACAGAAAGAGGTGAGGAGAAACAGAGGAACAAAAGTGGGGATGCACATGGTATATCCAGCTATGAGGGATTCCATGTGGACCTGGGACATGGCACAGACCAAAGCAAGTCAAGGCCTGGCAGTAGAGGTGGTGACAGGCAGACAGATGGCCAGAGTGAAGGCCCATCTCCACCACCGGCTAGTACATGGTCCCTGGCAACTCACTGAGCTCTCTTGAGCTGTCTTCTTGTCTATAGGTGACAATGGTGGCAGTTCCTTCCTCATACATGTGAGCATTAAATGGGATGATGTCTGCAAAGTGTGAGGATCAGGAAGTGGCAGGTATATCATTATTGCTGTTGTTACTGTTATGATCGGGGTCTCCTGTTGAAAGGGCCAGGCGTGGGTAACCAGATTCTCACAAGGCTGCTTCCTCCCACAGGGGCAAAGCTCTTATCTCCCCCATAGTTTTCTTCCTCTCTTCTCTTGATGCCTCTCTCTTCTGGTAGCTGGTTGAAAACCTTGCAGGTCTGCAGGATCTCTAGTGCCAAACCAAGGGTCTCCAGGAGAAATGCAGTTCTAATTGTCTCCAGTTCTTTCACTCAGGCAACCCAATACTGTTGTGCCACACGCTCGACGAATGTTGAGTACCTCAGATGTTGGAGGGGGTGTGAGAAATAAATTACATGGAACATGTGCTAATGTTTCATTGGAATTCTGTTAGCTGCTTCCCCAGTGCCTTCATGTCCCTCCAGTAACATGGTAAAATCTCACTTCTTCACAACTGTATGGAAGTTTGGGTGATTGTTTAATATTTATCTCCTCCTCTGTCCTGTGAGTACCTTCAGGATAGGACTGGAACTCTCTTGTTCATTATTGTGTCCTTAGCATCTGGTACAGGGCCTGGTGCATACCCATCCCACAGATGTTTTATGTGTGCATTCTAGGTAATTTCCTCTGTTGTGCATATGTGTGCATATAAGACATTTAACTGTAAAATGAATGCTCAGTAAGGTCGTGTACATGGCATCATGATTAAGAACAAAGATTTTGAAGTCAGAAAGACTGAGTTCAAGATGCATCTCTACCTCAGTGTAGCTGTGAATTACGGTACAGATTACAAACCCTCTCTGTGCCTTAGTTTTTCATGTATATAAAGCAAGAAATCATAGTTCCCACTTCATAGGCTGTTTTAAGGATTAAATGAGGTAAAATATGTAAAGCACAGGACTTGGAATATCATAAACATCTCATCAACAGTAACTATTAATGCTACTAAATGTTTTTGCTGAATGAAAATAATTCCTGGAGTTGATATTATGACTTGGATATTTAGGGACGTGGCATGAACTACAAGCTGTGCTTCTGTGTCATCTATGTCTTGCCCTCTGTGACCGGCCTAAAATAGGCACTCCTCAGATCAGCAGTGGTGGTTGATCACAGAATTGTCCTCTTTCCTTCCACCTCCTTCACGTGAGGGTGTCATTTGAGGCTTCACAGTGCTGCTATACTGGCCTCCTGATATGTCAAGTATTTGAACGGAGTCCTAGGTATAACATTGAAAAGCACCATAAATGCATATAATTTTTTGTCAATTGAAATTTTTTAAATAAAAACATTGAAAGAATTTCTTTGTAAACATTTTTACAACTTTTAAATAGCCCACGGGTTCTATATTTCTCAGTCCTACATTCTCTAGAGTTTTGATGAATGAAATAAGATTGGCCAGCACAGAAGCAGTGCACACTGGTCACAAAAGCCATGACTGGCTTGGGTCGAGGACCTACTGTGTAGCACGCTTATAGGCCAAGTGTGAATCCCCATTCTGCTGCTGAGAAAACTAAAGCTAGAGTTGTGAATAAAACATCCACAGCTAGTCACGGACAGTGGCAGGAATTGGCTGACTCCAGAGCACAATTTGCTAAGGCCCTTTTAACTGCCTCAGGCTGTCCTCGCAGGGGCACGAGGTAAAGGTGACCAAGACTCAGGGGCTCCTGCTCTACTAGAGATGCTTTACTTGGAATTTCCAAGTCCCCGGTACTAACAAGATTGCTGTAAGCTGAAACTAACCTGAGCATTTTCTTCCTGTCTAGTTCTCAGCCAATCTGAGCCCAGGGGCTAGTGCTTGATTGAAACGCAAGAGATCAGGGCAGACTGAGACACAACCTCAAGTTTAATTCTGATTGATCAAGCTTTTTGTTGTTGGTCTCTTAAATGGTTCTGTGAAAATTAACATTTCGGTTTGGCTTATGGTTTAATTCAGCAAGTTTTGAAAGAGAACTTATGACCTGGAACTTAGGCTGTCTACACTCCATGTTCCTGACAACATGAGTGTGTTGAGCAGATGGAAAGGAGGACATTTTAGAGGATGAGTCCACCCAGCAAGCTGCAGGCCCGTGTTTGGTTCAGCCGAAAATTGTGATATAAACCCTGATTAGGTTGAACCATCCACAAGTGCCCTTTTTTTAGGTCAAAAATAATTGGATATTAGCAAATGCTTGTGTTTCAACCTAATACCACACATGCCACGCACCCAGAAGGCAAAGAACTCGTTGATTAATCTGGTTTGGGCTCCAATCAAGCAACAAATGTTTATTGAACATTTGTGAGACTCTGGGTACAAAGATAACTAAACCAAAATCCTGCCCTCAAGGAGCTCATGTCCTACATGAAGAGATAAGACAAGCTCATGGATTGTTAAATAACAATGTGAGGAATGATCGGTCTGTTGTGAGGAAGTACCTGAGCAATGACCAAATAAGTGACCAGTCCGGGTGTGATAGGCTTCAGAGAAAAGAAAAGGTCACTTGGGATGAATACCAGGTAGTACATGAAGCATATGAATCAAAGAGGAATTGGATTGAAGGAGAAGGAATCCGGCTAGGCACAGAAATGGGAAATGTCAAGATATATTCTGTACACCCAATTTAAAATCAGGGTAGAAAGAAGAGGCAGAGGCAGTGTGTGGTGGGCTTCAATATCATGCTGGGAGCCTTGCCTTTTTTCCTGTAAGCAGAAATCAGATGTTGTAGAGAAATCAGAAACAAAAGACAGTGTACACAAAAGACACGGTAGTCACTGTTCGCATATGAGGAGACAAGATGTACAGAGACCTTGCCCAGGGTGACACAAGTAAATGACAGACTGACCTTAGACCCAAGGTGGTCAGGCAGCAAAACCCCACTATTAAACACCATGATCCAAACGAAATGAAGACCTACGTCCATACAAAAGCTTGAACATGAATAATCTTAGTAGCATTATTCATAGCAACTAAAAGGTGGAAACAACTCAAATGTTCATCAGCTAATGGATGAATAAACAAAATGTGGTATTTTCATAAATTGGAATATTATCCAGTCCTGAAAAAAAAGAACTGATGTATACTACAACGTGGAAGAACCTTGAAAAGATGATACTAAGTGAAAGAAGCCAATCACAAATAACCACATAGTCTATGATTCCACTGATGTGAAATTTCACAGTAAGAGCCAGAATATGGGTTGGTGTTTACCTAGGTCCTAGGAGCAGGGAATGTGAGTTACTGCTTAATAGATGTGGAGATTTGAGGGACAGAGTGTGATGGAAATGTTATAGATTTAGATTGTGATGATGATTATATGATTTTACTAAAAATCATTGAACTGTACACTTTAAGTGAATACATTTTATGGTGTGTGAACTATATCTCCATAAAGCTGTTAAAAGATGTTTAAATATGTAAGACAATTCCAGGGTTTTTTTTATGTGCAGCGACACCTAGAGACCAGGAGAAACATGGAACAAAGTGAGCTCTAGAGTTAAAGACAGTCAGGGCCAGATCTATGAATGGGACAGGTCCCATGCCAGTCCTTCCAGGAAAAAGAAAATTCACAAACCAGGGACAGCTTCTTCGGCTGCCGGTGAGTCAGCAACTTCCATTCTGCAGACCTCAGCCCTAACTTAGGAAGACACTTAGTTAAACGGTTCACTTCCTAGCTAGTCTAAACATGTTAGAGTCTATTGATGAGGGTATGCTAAATTTGCCTTGTTTTGGTTTTGTTCTGCAGTTTTTGAAGAGCCTGAAGATCCAAGCAACAGATCGTTTTTCTCTGAGATTATCTCTTCGATTTCGGATGTGAAATTCAGTCACAGTGGGAGGTATATCATGACCAGGGACTATCTGACTGTTAAAGTCTGGGATCTCAACATGGAAAACCGCCCCATCGAGACTTACCAGGTATGGGACCCTATGCACCTGTAGGTATACTGAGCACTCCCTTTGTGAGCTTTCCATCAACCTCTGCTAGCAAAGGTTGGTAATGTGGAAAAACAAAAGGCAATATGTGGTGATATATTCCATAAAATATAGCACAGGCTGTGAATGCCACTGGATTTTAGATAAGGGTGCAGGAGGAGAGGCTGGACTCAGTTTAACCCATATGGACAGTGGCACTGCCTGTGGGACGGATACTGCAGAGGTGACAAGATGAACATAATCCTGCTCTCATGGAGTTTGCCATCTGGAGAGGCCAGATGATGGGCAAGGAATTGAGTGTGCGGCTATGCTGGGGCATCCTGAGTGCCGCGGGGCACATCACAGGGCGAGCTAGCCAGGAAACTATTAGCAGTTACTTCTGCCCTAAAGAAGTGACCAGTAGGCTGGATTTTCAATGCCATGAACTAGTCAGGAAAAGTGTGTTCTTAGAACAACAGTGTGTTCAAAAATCTGGAGCCAAGACAAATGTGGTGTGCTCCGAAGGCTCACACTTGAGTGAAAAACACCAAGGCAGGAAGGTGATCCCAGAGACGCTGGCAGGGACTTGAATGTGCAAGGCTGGTAACATGGAGTGGGCTGTTTTGTCTGTGGGCTGAGGACACCGGAGAGCTATGAAAAAGTTTTACACAAGGAAATGGCACCGTGAGTTTTTTTGTTTTCACTGTGTTTCACTCTGCAATTTGCCAAACAGACTCAAGGCATTTAGGTGGGAGGAGATGACTGTGCTGTAGCTGGAAGGCCGCATGCAGACAGAAGGGGTGGGAGAAGGCTCCGTGAGGCTTGCTTCCTGATAAATTCTGAGGAAAGAGGGATGAAGAAGAGTGTGTAAGCATTGGGTTGATGGTGGTAGATATAATAAAACAAAGGAGAAGCCATTGTTTAGAATGGCTTTATTGAAAGAGGAAAACCGGACTTGGAGGTAGAGAGGATTTAAAGAAGCTAATTTCAGGCAAGAGTATAAAGAAAGCAAAGATTCGGGGATAGGGATAAACTGATCTAATTTTAAGATATCTTGAATTTGATAAAAAGATGTAGGGGGAGTCTAAACAGAGGGATTTGACATACAGTTTTTCCTTGAGGTATAATTTACATATCCTAATAGTCACCCTTCTAAAGTACACCATTCAATTTAGTCTATTCACAAAGTTGTATAACCACCACCACTGTCTGATTCCAGAACATTTTCATCATTGCTTCACAGTTTTAAATGAACAACCTGGTTGTGCTGGGGGAAGAGAAACTGGAGAGGGACACTGGAAGAGACAGGGAGAATAGCTATAAAGTTATTGTGACATTCTGGCAAGGGGTGACAGCAGCTTGGAGAAGGGTGTTAGCAATGGATGTGGCCAGATTCTTGACATATTCCCAAGGTAAAACCAATAGAATTTGAGGACAAATTTGATGTGGGATGTAAGAGGAAAAGAAAGAGGCACCAAGGGCCACTCCAAGGATTTTATCCTGAGCAATTAGAAAAGTGGAGTGGCCAAATTATTGAGATGAGGAAACCAAGAGTTTGGTTTTACGTGTGTTGAGCCAATTAAACATCCAAACAGAGATGGCAAGCAGACAACTCAGTGTGAGTCTTTACAGATTCAGCTAAGATCTAAATTTGATACTCACAAGTATATAGAGGGTCCTGAAAGCTGTGGGCCCGAGTGAGATCTTCTAGGCAATGAGTATAATAAGAGAAGAGATTAGGAAACACACGTTGGAGCACTAGTATTTACAGGCTGAGACTAGGAAGAGGATTTGGCAAGAAAGACTTGGGAAAAGTCGCCAATGAGACATGAAGAAAACTGAGAGGAGTGTCCAGGAAGCCGAGTGAAGAAAATGTCTCAAGAGGAAGAAGTTACTACCTGCACATGCGGCTGAATCAAGTATGAAAGACTAAGAATGACCACTGGATTGAGTATTATGGGAATTATCAGGAATCTTGGCCGAGAGAAGTAGTGGGATGGTGTGAAAAGCATCTGGTTGGAGCAGTTTCAAGATACTGTGGAGAGAGAATGGGAATATGATGAGGACAGACAACAGTGTCAACACATTGTGTTCTTAGGGGAACAGAGAATGGGCAGGGGGCTGGAACGGGATGCGACTGGAGGAGGTCAGGACAGCATGTCTTCTGCTGGTAGGAGAAAGCCAGTAGAGAGAAGCCACTGAACGAACAAAGCTCTTGAGGGAAGAAAGGCAGTGGAGTCCACTACAGGACTGGCCATAGGTGGGAAGACGAATGATTCGTCTGCAGAAGGAAGAGAGCAGTGTGCACAAAGCGACAGATGCTGTCGGTGTGCACATTTTGTAATGGGAACACACAGATGATTTTGTGTCACTTCAGTTTCCTCAGCAAAATAAGAAGCAAGATCGCCAGCTGAATGAGAAGGAGGAAAAGGGGGAAGTACTCACCTGAGAAAGAGAAGCATCATGGGGCTGCTCAGGGATCCACTTGAGATTGGTTGATTTGAAGTGAGACGAATCTGCATGATTGTGTGTTTCTTTCCAGCCACATTCACCAGGAATGAAAGGATACAAGGAAAGGCTAGAAAAGTTAGAGTTAACCCATGAGGGGTTTTGCCTCCTGAGTACCATGGAAGGAGAGAGAAAGGCACATTTGTTGAACATACGTGCTAAGGAGTGATCATCACGGTGGGCCACCGAAGCTAAGGTAGGGAAGAAGGGAAATAATGGACAGAGAAAAGAGTCAAGTCAGTGGGTTTGAAGACTTTCTAGAAGCAAGATCCTAGGAGAGAACTAAAAAGATAGGAAGTAGCAGCAGCACCAGGGTGAGACTTGCTCAACAGGGATCAAGCTAAAAAGTTTTTGCACAGCAAAACAAATCATCAAGAGACTAAAGAGGCAGTCCATGGAATGGGAAAAAATATTTGCAAGCTATGCATTGGGCAAAGGCCTGACATTCGGGAGCTACAAGGAACTCAAACAAATTGACAGGGAAAAAACACAACTCCATTAAAAAGCAGCAAAGGACATGATCAGACACTTCTCAAAGGATGACATACAAGCAGCCAATGAATATATGAAAAAATGCTCAGCTTCACTAATCATCAGAGAAATGCAAATCAAAACTATGATGGGTTACCACCTCACACCAGTCATGAGAGATGGATGGATGGATTTAGAGTCAATCATACTCAGTGATCCATCCCAGAAACAAAGAACAGAATACCATATGTTCTCACTCACAAGTGGACCTTGAACAATTAGCATAATACTATAAGAAAGGGATTGGCAGTAGTGGGAAACTGCCAGGGAGGGGGGGGATTGTCAGTTGAGGGAAACTGCTAGGGGAGGGAGGGGCACACCTCATTAACAAGGGTACCTGCATAACCAATGTTTGTATACCTAACCCTGAATTGTACCCCACACCTTTAAAATAAAAATAAACAAAAAATCAAAAACAGGCCGAGCTTGGTGACTCAGCCTGTAATCCCAGTACTTTGGGAGGCCAAGGCGAGTGGATTACCTGAGTCTGTGGGTTCGAGACCAGCCTGGGCAACTTGGCAAGACCTCATCTCTACAATCAATCAAAAATTAGCTGGGCATGGTAGCACACACCTATAGTTCCAGCTACTTGGAAGGCTGAGGCGGAAGGATCTCCGGAGCCCATCAGGTCAACGCTTGGGTAACCATGAGTATGCCACTGCATTCCAGCCTGGGTGCAGAGTGAGACTCCAACTCAAAAAAAAAAAAATTAGTCAAAAACAACAGGTGTTGGCAAGGCTGTGGAGAAAAGGAAACACTTCTACACTGTTGGTAGGAATGTAAACTAGTTCAACCTTTGTGGAAAGCAGTGTGGCGTTTACTCAAAAAACTAAAAATTGAGCTACCATACAATCTACCAATTGCACTTCTGGGAATATGCCCAGAAGAACATAAATCACTCTACCAAAAAGACACCTGCACATGTATGTTCATTACAGCAATAACAAAAGTATGGAAGCAACCCAGACGCCCATCAAAAGTGAACTGGATAAAGAAAACATGGTACATATACTTGATGGAATATTATGCAGCCACAAAGAACAAAATCATGTCCTTTGCAGCAGCATGGATGCAGCTGGAGGCCATCATACTATGTGAACTATCACAGAAACAAAAAACTGAATACTGCATGTTCTCACTCATAAGTGGGCCCTAAACATTGAGCATACAAACACAAATGTGGGAACAACAAACGCCAGGTACTGCTAAAGGAGGGAGGGAGGAGGAAGGGGGATACACAACCATACATTAGGTACCATGTCCACTGCTGGGGGAGAGAGGGCTCGCTAGATGCCCAAACCTCAACTGCATGCAATTTACTTATGGAATAAATTGTCACATGTACCCCACAACTCTAAAATAAAAACATTTTTAAAATTTAAAATTAAAAAAGGGACAGTTATAGCCATGACAAGGTTCATAATATGATCAGGAAGCAAAGGAAAGAACACATTGCATGTGGTGAGACGAAGGAGCTGAGGGCCTGGGGTTTTTAATTACAAATAATGGCAGGAATAGTGATAGAAGAGAGAAGGAGGTGCTAAAATTGCTCCAAGGAAGGAGGACTAGAGACTCAGAGAACTTGCGGTGTGGGAGAAGGCTGAGGGACAGGAAATTCCTTTTGATGGCAGGATTTCATAGGAGCTGGGGATTTGAACCAAGAATAGTTGCCTGGAGCAGCACAGGGCCCACCCACCCCACCGTGGCACAGGGAATGAGGGCAAACTCCAGCCCCCACCTGAGTGCCCTCAGGAGAAGCATGTCTCCTGGGGAGGAACACATTTCAGGCAGAGGCAGAAGTGGGATGAAAAGTTTCAAGAGGAGACTGAAGACACTGGTGACTTTGGAGACTGAGTTCCAGTGGGTACTAGAGAAAGATCAAGAGCCAGAATTCACAGCCACATCTGCAGCTGAGATCGTTCTGTTTCTCCTGTGGGCCAGAGCATCCCCTGTGTATTTAGAGTGTTTCTGCCCTCCGAATCCTGCCCGACTTCAGAGCTCAGCTCCATTTCACCTACTCCCAAGCTCCCGCCCACAGCCCTTCATCTTTAGCCAATGGCTAGAGGCACCACCAGTGAACACCACCAGCTGCGTACGACAAGCCTTCCAGTGTCATAACCTTGAATGCAAAAGAGAGGGCCATCGAAACTAGGACCTAAGTGTCAGTGGCATTTACAGAGGTATGGACTGCTGGACAGCCTTGACTAAGATGGAGAGAGTCAGGATATGTGGTAGCAGAATAATCGGTACTTTCATTTTAGGGGAAGGCTTTTAGGACAAAGCTAGTGTTCACGCACAGCTAGCTGGCTTTGACATGAGGTAAACATTTTAAGACTATGGTTCTCACCAAGCACAGTGGCTCACACCTGCAATCCCAACACTCTGGGAGGCCAAAGCAAGAGGATTGCCTGAGCCCATGGGTTCAAGACCAGCCTGGGCCACTTGGCAAGACCTCACTTCCACAATAAATCAAAAAAATTAGCCAGGTATTATAGCACATGCCTGTAGTTCCAGCTATTTGGAAGGCTGAGGCTGAAGGATCATCCAAGCCCAGTATATTGAGGCTGCAGTAGCCATGATTGTGCCATTGCACTCCAGCCTGAGTGACAGAGTGAGACTCCAACTCCAAAAACAAAAAAAACAACAACAAAAAACACCGTGGTTCTTAAGCCATGTTCAGCTGATGATGGACTAGAAATCAACTTCTTTGTAAAACACTAAGAAATAGGTAACAGCACATGTATGGAAATGAAATATGACAAAATGTTAACTTTAGGTAGTATATTGTCAAGCAATTTGGTTAAACTTGCATACTATATCAAAGATAGTAACTAAATTAGGATTCAGTGAGTCTCCAGAATACCACTGAGAAAGGTTGTGAAGTTCAACAGGAAAGAATTCAAGTGTCAGCTGCTGACACCTGCCCTGGGCAGGGAGACAGGTGGTGCCCCCACCCCATGCATGTCCAGATATGCATCAATAGATCTCAAGCATGTTTCCATAAACAATTCCTTGAATTAAACATGTGGGCTTCAATATGATTAGCTATTTTCAAGTTTAATAGGACAGGAGTTGGCAAACAGCAACTTGTGGGCCAAATCCAGTCCCCACCTGTCTTTGTAAATACATTTTATTGAAGCCCAGTCATGCACAGTCATTGGCACATTTTCTACGGTGGCTTTCATGAGGCAAGGGCAGAGTTGGGTGGTTGTCCCAGAGACCACATAACCCACAGAACCTAAAATATTTACTGTCTGACCCTTTACAGGAAAATATTGTCAACTCCTGAAATATAAGAACAGACCAATAGAGTTTACTCTTGCTAGGCCTCCATTAATCATATGACATCAGGCTCCCCCAAGTAAATAACTTGAGAATCCCTGTGTTAGGACACTGTGTCTAGGGCCAAGAAGCCCATTCACAAGCTACTAGGAACACAGAGAAAGAGCAATATTTGGAACATGAAGAAAGCATAAAATAGGATGAGCTGTAAGTTCCCTCTTGCCCTAGACTCTAGATGTTTCTCAAATGTACACCTTACCTTATTCTCTACTCTGGTGGGGAAAGGGCCATCCGGCTTGCCGATGAAGAATTTTTTTAACAACAGAAGATAAATATAACATGCCTTCTTAGTCGATGTTCACTTTCTCTAAATGTTCTCACCCCAGACCTTGAGTGCTGTGGAGGAGAAATAATGGCTCAGGCAAAGTCTTCCCTTGAATCCTTCTCAACGTCTGTCTTTTGAGAATTATTTACAGAGATCTTGGCAATGTGGTTCCTGCTAACCAGCCCACCTTTCAAGGCACATGTGCACTGAGAGAATTAACAGCTCACATCTGAAGAAGAGGGGTTCACGATTCATTGCCATTTAAAATAGCACTGACCTTCTTGCTGTGTCTCCCCCTCAGGTCCATGACTACCTCCGCAGCAAGTTGTGCTCCCTCTATGAAAATGACTGCATTTTTGATAAATTTGAATGTGTGTGGAATGGGTCCGACAGGTAAGTCCAAAGGTGGCTGCCTTGAGGAGGCGCTGGGCAACTTATCCTGAGTGGGGTACAGCCACAGGGAGGCCAGAATAAGGTCCTGAGGCCTGGTCAAGATGCATCATGTGAGTCACTAGTGACCTATGAGGTCAGGCCTGGAGAGAAGGCACAGATGCAGTGAGATCCTGGAATCCTGTCCCGGGACTGGCACAAGGGACAATTTCATGGCAATAAGAAATTCCTCTCTTTACACACAAGACACCTCATGCCCTAATGAAGATCATTTATAGTCTGTCAGCAGATTCTAGCCTGAACAGATTACTGCAAAGTGAGCTTTCCAGGTCAAAAACTATCCCTAGAAGCTGCTCATGTAGACCTGGCTAAAGGCTCTGGTGGCTTGTTAGCTGAATTCTACTCGGCCTCAGTTATCACGTTCCCTCAAGGTGATGTACGACTAGTTAAGGCCTTTTGTTTCAACAATACTTCATATTACCTCCCACTAGTTCATTTTTAGTTTGACAAATACAGATGATTCTCTGACTTCCGTGAGAATGAAGTATAGGCTACCAGGGGCTGATTTTGTTCCTCGGTGAAGGTGGCACCAATCAGTGTTTGAGAGCATGGAAATTCTATTATGGCAAGACCCTTGATGAGTTGCACTTCTAGTGACTTCTAGCTGTTCACTAGTGAACAGGAGCACTCATGCTCGCTCGCTCGCTCTCTCTCTCTCTCTCTCTCTCTCTCTCTCTCTCTCTCTCTCTCTCTCTCCCTGCCTGTTTTTTGGCTTTTTCTGCCACTGGCCCAAAGTAAGCCACCTCCATCGCAGGCTTGAAAGGAGCTGCCACATGGCGAAGGACCCAAGTCACACTGTCCAGTTAGTATAAGACAGAGCAGAGTAACTGTGACCTATGAACAAAACTCTCCAAGGGGAAGAGAAGCCAGCCCTGTCATTTTATTCTCTTTTTTTTTTAAGAAAGCAGGATCTATTGAGAGAAGAGAAAAGCTCCCACAGTGGGAGGGGACCCAAAGGGGTTGCCCACATTCTTTATTTTTATTTATATACATATATCATTTACGTATTCATTGTTCATCATAGTCAATATTATTTATTATTATTTACATATTTGTTGTCAATATTGCTCTGATTTCCCCTTTATCTTAGCCTAGATTCAAAAGCTACACTTATTAGACTCCTACTATGTACCAGGCACCTTCACACACATGGTTTTGTTGACTCTCCATCACAATCTGACAATGTTGTTTTCATCATCCTCAATTTACAGTTGAGGAAACCAAGGCTTAATGAGATAAAGTAACCTGCCCAAACTCACAAAGTAGTAAGTAGTAGAAACAAAGTCAGATGTCTTGTGTTTGAATCCAAAGTTCAACATTCTTTCCATAATATCACACTGGGAAATCTTATTTTTGGTTCAGATGAGGTTGAGATTTTTTTTCCCAAAAGAAGACCATCGCTTCCTTGTTTAACAGTAAGTCAGGTCATGGTGAGGATGCAAACATTAGTGCGTGGGAAGCAATGATACCACGTGGCTAATATATAGGCCCTGGAGTCAGGCATATGAGGGCTGGAGGCCAGACTTTGCCACTTCCTCACAATGTGACACTGTGTAAATAACTCACTTCTCCTCTGGGAATCCCTTCTGTGGGATAACAGAAGTTGGATGAGACCATGGAGGTAGAGCCCTCAGCACCCTGCCAGATAAAGGCAGAGTCGTTCACTAGAGCATAGAGACAAATGCAGCTCACGGTGTCAGTTTCTTGGGTCAGAGGAACATAATCTAACCTTTGATTAATTCACCTGGCACAGCTAACAAAATGTCCCCAAACACACCCCCTTGTGTGGCCCAGTCTTGTCAGATTGTGCCTTCACTTTTCTGCATAGCACAAGTCACTTGAGAAACAGACTAGACTCTGTGCTTTCCCATGTTAAGGACCAGAGCTCCACCCAGAATCTGGGACCCTCTCTCCACCCCTCAGCCTGTCACCAAATCTGCAATGTCACCATTGAAGATTCAGAACTTTGCTTCCTGAAGGCATTGGACATTCACGTCCTCCTGATCAACTGGAGATATCACTGAGAATGGATAACTCTTGTAAAAATGTAGGAACCATCAGTCCACCCACTCTAAATGAAGCCTCTTATTTCACCATCCCAGATCCTCTTAAGATTTGAATTTACTTACTCTCTTCCAAGTATGACCATGATGACATCTATTTTGTAGAGGAGTTTTCTTAAAAGGCTGAATTAAGAGCTGATTCTGGGCAGGGGCAAGGACATGTCCAGGTCATGCACTGTGCCACCAGCACCTCTGCCACCACCCACTGGCACCATGAAACCTTAGAGGTCACATGACCCAGGAGACTCCGACAGCAGCCGTACTCTAAGCACACACAGCAGCTCGTTGCTTTCAAAAGTGTTTCTAGTTTCGCAGCCTCATTCTAGTCTCATAATCCTGATGGGAAGTAAGTAGGGCTGAGATCATTCAAACCACTGGACTCATTTACTAAGCCACAGAAATAGAAGGAATCTGTCACAAAGTACATAACTAGAAAGGTTATCACCATCCTTCATTTCCAAGCCCAGCCAAAGAACTTGTTGCTCTTAGTGATTCAAAAGAAAGTCAACAGGCACACTGCAGAGCCTGTGTTTGTTTGTTTGCTTGCTTGCTTGCTTGCTTGCTTGCTTGCTTGCTTGTGTTAAATAAAACCTAGGCCAGGCTCGGTGGCTCAGCCTGTAATCCCAGCTCTTTGGGAGGCCAAGGTGAGTGGATTACCTGAGCCCGCAGGTTCGAGACCTGTCCAGGCAACTTAGCAAGACCTCATCTCTACAATAAATAAATCAGCCGGGCGTGGTAGCACGTGCATGTAATTCCGGCTACTCACAAGGCTGAGGCAGAAGGATCGCCGAAGCCCAGCAGGTCGAGGGTGCCACTCCACTCCAGTCTGGGTGACAGAGTGAGACTCCAGCTCAAAAAATAAAAATAAAAATAAAACCTAAGGTGCTGTTAGCTGGCCACACTGTGGTGTCGCTTGCTCCAGAAAGACACATTTAAGATATGGGATTGCCTTTCTTCACAACGCTCAGTCCCTCTCTCTTTCCTCTGCCTTGCAGCGTCATCATGACAGGCTCTTACAACAACTTCTTCAGGATGTTTGACCGCAACACCAAGCGTGATGTGACCCTTGAGGCCTCAAGGGAAAACAGCAAACCGCGGGCTATCCTCAAACCCCGGAAAGTGTGTGTGGGGGGCAAGCGGAGAAAAGACGAGATCAGTGTCGACAGTCTGGACTTTAGCAAAAAGATCTTGCATACAGCTTGGCATCCTTCAGAAAATATTATAGCAGTGGCGGCTACAAATAACCTATATATATTCCAGGACAAGGTTAACTAGGTGGACAAGTTATTACTTCATAATCTTACATACTGAATACTAGTCAAACAAGTTTTTAAATGTTTCTTTGGGTCTTCATTTGATGCATTGACTTTAATTTCCCTATGCAGAAAACAATTGGAATAGAATTGAAAACAGTCCAACTTTCCCAGCTCCCCAGTTCTAAGAAACTTTTGTCAAACCCAATAAGCTTGGGACACTTCTGTTTAGAATTGAAAGCTGCCAACTAACAGTAACTCTTCCATAGTTGACTTGAACTTCTGATGCTTTCATTGCCCAGTTTTCTCTGGTGGGTCCAGTGTTTTGTTCCTAGGTGTCTGCTGCGATAAAATGAGGTTGTCTGTAGTATTTAAGGAGAAAAGAGATACTTTTTTTTTAATTAAGCAATTCCATTTGATTGAAAAAATCAACAAAAAATAAACACCGTTTACTCTTAGACAGATTCTTCTTGTTTTGTGAAAAATCAGAACTAATTAGCATCCCCTGCCCCTCCACCATTTTTCTCCATTTCCCTTTTTCTTTTCAATAATTTTATTTAAGCCAGAGATTTATGTCATGACGCTGAGGAGGCAGAATGACAGGGGAAGGGCACATCAGTCCTGCTGGCCACTCTTTTCATGATCTCCATAGAAACAGCCCAAGAATTTGGCTGGGACCTGCCGTGAGCGCTTCAGGGGACAGAAGCGGAACACTTTCTACACAGAGCTTCCCAGAGCTTGCCTGGCATGGCCAGGCAGGGCTGAGTCCATCTGCTGCTTTGTTACTCTTGCTTTTTGTCCTTTTAAATGGCCCCCCACGAAATCCTCTGCTCACACTTTCGTTGGCTTTTTCTCTTCAACCTTTCCCAGCTTATTTATTCCGTTGACTTCTAAAGGCCAAGTCCTGGTTTCCTGATATCTGCTGTTCCCCATGAAGTGTGAGTTGGCCGCAGAGGCGCCGTGCCTGGCTCCCCGAGAAAGGCGGGTCTATTCTTTTGGGCCGGGTCTCCTCAGCAGCTCCCTCACCCCCTCCCAAATTTGGTAACCAAAAGTTACAATCCACCAGTCTCCATTGTACCCAGAACAAAAATGGCCAGCAAAAGTGCTGATTTGTAAAGCCTCATCAAGCACTCCTAACCCACCGAAGCACTCCTAACTCACCATCTGGAGAACCGACCAGAGGGCTCTCCTCTGACAAAGTGAACCCAAGGGACTCAAGTGCTAGGACAGAGTAAATGAATCCCAGCTGGTTTGTTCTCCTCCCCAGTTGAGGATTCAGACTTATAACTTCCGGAAAACCACTTCTAGAGAATGTTCTATATGACACACCTCTGGGAAGGGCATAAATGAATTCAAAGCCTCCATAAATGTAGAGGAGAGGTTTTGGGAGTCAGTGGGTGCTATCCAGAAATCTGGGTCTGGGTCAATGTCTCCATATTGTCTTGATGAATCGTTTCTTCTAACTTCCATTTAGTGGATGGGGAATGGCTTGAGATGAGAGTTTATCCTTGAGAGAGAAATTTTCTTTCGGTTTGTGGATTTATTAGAGGTCCCAGCTTTCAAGTGTAATCTGCTTTGGAGTAGAAAAACGTAGTGAAAGAATCATATTGTCTCAGTTCTAAGATGCTATCCATTTAGAAACAGCTTTTTGGCAAGGGAAATAACTATCACCTTAAGTAAAAACAACTTTGTAAAATGAAGTCCAGTTTCAAGAACACTAAAATGTGAAAAAGTCCCTCACAGAATTGAGGGAGCAGGGGAATGAAGGCATGGCTTTCACAGTGTCTCTTCTTTTCCTGGCAAGGAAAGCCTCTCCTGGGGTGTCTCTGAGCAGGACTTCCAGCTGACCTGGGAGGACGCCCTTGGAGGAGACCTGAGAGAATCAGAAACTCCTTCAACTCGTAGGGCTTGTGATATGTAGAAGGTCCACCGGGTTACTGCCCCGTACCTACCATCAACTCCTCCTTGGCCTTTCCTTCTCTTCTCTGGGGCTCAGCTCTGCTGGGTGTACTAGGCGGGGGTGGGGGTGGGAATCTGACCCTGTTTCTCAGACTTAAGCATCATCCCACCCCTGTGCTACTACTTATGTCACATGTACTAAGTCACCTTTCCTTAAAAGCAAGAATTGGCCTCCTCCAAAGACATAATATTCATGAAGTTTTAGTTCTGACATGGTAGTTATTTTTTTTAGCATTCAAGTAATCACATAGTCATTAATATAATAAACATGTATCCCCACACTACTTAAAATCTTTTTGTGAACCACCATGAGCATGTGTGTCAAGCTTTGGGACCCGGAGTAGCTGAAATGATGGAACGTTTACACCTTTGGAGGCGTCAAAGGGTCTCGATGTTCTTCACATACTGGAGTCAACAGTGCTGCCCAGAACACACATGAGCACTGTGGGTCATGGTTAAGGGGTTCACAGGCCCCTTTAATACGTCTGTGGACTCTAGATGAAAGCTCCTACTCTAGATCAACACCCTTAGACACCGATGCGCAACCTGAGAGTTTGCTAGATAGGTTGGAGCAAAGAGCAGCCAGCTCTTCCTCCATCCCACGTATACATGCGTCAGAGCAAACATCCAAGACTCCTGGGCAGGAGCCGACAGGGGAAGGTCTGGAGGCTAGGCCTCAGCAGTCACTACCACACTTCCCAGTTGCGGCTCGTTACCAGGTGCCGAGCCAGGTGTTTTACATTTGTGATCTCCTTCAGCTCCATCACTGGTGATATTTCTTAGAGCGTGGCACACAGAAGTGAGTCTCTTTTCCAGCTTTTCAAAAGTTTCTTGAAAGCTGACTTGCCACCTTGCCACTTCGTTCAATTCTAAGGACTCTGTGCTACTTCCTAGGGCGAGGCCTGCTGCTTCATAGGAGCCATCACATTACAACCAGAGGATGTCAGTTGGATTAAGGACAATGGAGCCATGCCTTCCCAAGCTTTTGCATTCTCTCGCAACTTTCAGTTCCTGACATTTAAAAGCAAGCAATGCAAAAATCTGAACTTTGGCAGACACCCATGCTTGCTTATCAGGAAGAAGAAGATGCTTTAGAAAAAAACAAAGATGGAAAACACCAGCCAAGGTCAAGCAGTGGGATCTATATGGGTATGTAGGCAGTAGGAATCAAGTTGCTTCTTTTTTTTTTTTTTTTTTTTTCGGAGTCTCACTTTGTGCCCAGGCTGGAATGCAGTGCCGTGCTCACGGCCACCACAGCCTCGAACTGCTGGGCTCAGGTGATCCTTCCGCCTCAGCCTTCTATGTAGCTGGAACTACAGGCGTGCCCCACCACGCCCAGCTAATTTTTTTATTTATTGTAGAGATGAGGTCTCACCAAGTTGCCCAGGCTGGTCTCGAAACCGTGGGCTCAGGCAATCCTCTCACCTTGGCCTCCCAAAGTGCTGGGTTTATAGGTGTGAGCCAACGTACCTGGTGAGTTGCTTCTTAACTCCTTAAAATCTGGCTCCAGCCTTTACTCTTCTATTGAAAAAAAAATACATAGTTATTTTTATTTGTTTATTTAATTTGTAAAGATGGGATCTCGCTATGTTGCCCAGGCTGATGTAGAACTCCTGGCCTCAAGCAATCCTCCCCACCTCAGCCTCCCAAGTAGCCAAGATTACCAGCGCACACCACCAAACCTGGCTAAAAATGATCTTTAAGCCTTGGTCTTGCATTTAATTCAACCATATCAATATTTATTAGGCAACCAGTATGTGTAAGGCAGAACAATTATCTGGTGGAACATAGACAAAGCAAAAATTTCTTCAGCTCAGGGACCTGACAACAAGGTCAGCTGTCTCTAGTGAACTGCTTGTGGACACTCTACGGTTTATTATAATAAGAGGTGGACCTCCAAATGCCCAATTGCTGAGGTCCTGGGAGATCATGATTTCCCTTCCTCCAAGCAACTACCAGAGCTTCCCCCCACCCTCGCCCCCACCCACCCCCATCCCCCCACCGCCCCAGGCCCACTCTCCTTTCAGTCCTGCTGACTGCTTGCAGGCTCCGCAAAGCCCTGTAGGCCTAATAACGAGGATTTAGGGATGCCACAATGATCCACAGTCCTCATGAGGGAGTCCTTCCTAATTTGCCCTCTTCCCATTAAGGCCATGTGGATGAGGCTGGGGTGTTTATAATAATACCCCCAAAACAGAAATCCCCTGGCACAGTCTATGGCCATGTTACCCTGAATACATCCAATTTCATCTGATCCTGAACACTAGGCAGGGTCGGGTCTGGTCAGGACCTTAGATGGGAGAGAGCCTTTGACATGGTCCTGAGACACAGCCGCACGGCAGCATCTGTCATGCCTTCACCCACTTCTACCCCCAGAGCTTGAAGACGGCTCTCAGGGACTGCTCACGTGGGCATGGCTTACCCAGTCAATAGACCAAGTATGAAACTAGGAGACAGGACATGGGATCCTGTTCCCGGCTCCACTGCTAAGTCACCGAGGAACTCAGGTGAGCCGCTCAGGCCCATGTCAGTCTCATCACCTATGACTTGGTTCAAAAGTTATCTGTCCTAACTCAGAGAGTTATTGCGAGGAGAACAAGAATTTCGTTTTCTTATCACTGCTTTGATGAGTTTGAAGATCCATAAAATAACAACCACCATGCACTGGTTGATCACATATAACTGCCTCCTGGGCACCCTCTCATCATCGACTTCCTTTAACCCCACAGCGCAAGTGAGGAAATGAATTCAAGTCATCAACCTAGTCAGGACCATGTAGCAGTGAGAGATGGAATGAGGACTCCAACTCAGGATATTTGGCCCTAAAGCCAGAGCTGTTAAAATACCAGCTCTCATGTACAATAGTAGCTAACGTTTGTGGAGCACGTATTATGGGCCAGGCTTTGTTGTACAAATTTCATAAAACTCTAGACAGAGATACTATTGTCGCTCCCATTTTACAGATAAGGAAACAGAGAGGGATGACAACTAAATGTACACAGTTCACAAGTGAATCATCAGGAAGTCTGGTCAAAATCCTTATCCACTATCTCCATCTTACTATATATAGTAAGTTCCTGATTAGAAAGCAAATTCCAGCAATAACCCCTAAGTTCAGTGAATTAAAGACTGATTGCCTGGGATAAATTGGACATCCAGGCCCTAGGCAAGAGACTGGAGTTACTGAGATGTCTAAACCACTAGCCCCACTCTCCAAGAGCCAAGCCATACAGGCTCAGTGTGTATGTCGCAAACATGCACAAAAGGCAAGGACAGTACAGAAGAGGAAATGGTTCATTGGTGAGTGAGAGGAAAATGTTTCCCAGGGTAAGTGACACCCAAGCCGAGTTTCAACAGTTCACTCAACAGACAAAGCATGGCACAGCATGTCCCAGAGACAAAACAGCATGCACAAGGGACCGAAGCAAGACATGTGTGGCCAGGAACAGAAAGCCAATGTTTCTCTCTTCTACTGGAAACATATTTTCAGTTTGCCAGAACCAGTCTACACCTTCTTTCATTGATCCAATAACAAATATTTATTAAGCCTTCATGTCCGAGCACTGTGTTTAAATGTCAGCATGAAAGGAAACCAGTATTTCCTGGGCAGGTGTTATATGACAGGCATTGGGACAGGCAGTGTTTTAAATCTTTGCCATCCCCTGATGGGTAGATAGATTATTCCATTTTTACAGTTGAGAAACAGACACCAAAGGGTTAAATAGCCCAGCCAGAAGCTTTATCTCGATCCCTCCTAGTCCAGTTCCTGTGCTTCCCCCAACATGGTGATTGGTAAGGCAGAGATGCCGTGGCTGCTTCACTAGTGCACACACTCATGACCATGCCATTCCTCTGACCAAATATTGCCTGACAGCTGACTAGGAACACAGATTTGGTCTGTCATCAAAGGAGAGAGAGAGGTCAGGTGGCTCACAGAGGTCTGCAACTCCCAGCCCCGACCTTATTATAACTAATTAACCTATCCCCAATTTAGATCTCCCATGCCCCTCTGGTTAAACTGCTGGTGGCAGAACCAACGTGGTCTCGGCTGACCCCTGCCTCCGCTGCGATCAAAGCACCGTCATGCCAGAAGCAGGGGCTTAGTGACCACCTGGCCAGATGCCCAGTCACCCAGCCTCCACTTCTGCCCCCCATCCCCTAAAAAGTCAACCTCAGTTCTTTGGGCTCTACAGTCTCCACTGCAGCCCTCCCTACTTACCCATCTCAGCCCTGTTGGGTGCCATCCCTGATCATTTTGGAAAAGCTGTTTTTACAGAGCTCATCTTCATGTGGAAAGCCAGAGACCACAAGGTCTAGCCACAGCACTGGGATGTGTGGTCAGCTAATGATGTGCTTCCTTCTGGCCAGAGAAAGACATTCTCCTGAGACCCAGGAGGGCCCCAGGGAGGCTAGAGCAGAAGTGGGGGGGGGGGGTCTGTGAAAGCAGCAGTGACAGTCTCTGTCTCCATACAACTTATGGCATGGTGGTAGGTATAGACAAACCCACAGGCAATGGCAGCAGTTGAATGTCCTGGTCAGGAGCCTAAGGAGCCTAACCCTGCCTGCCAGGGTTAAAATCTGAGCTCCACCACTTAAAAACTGAGTAACTGTGGACAAATGACTTAACCTCTCTGCTCAACTTCCCTAATGATAAAATAAGAACAAAAATGGCACCCATCTCATAAAATTGCTGTGAAGATTGAATGATCTATTAATAATACACACAAAGTTCTTAGAAGGGTACCTAGTTTCTGGCTACAGATCTGTTAGTCCTATAAAACAGCATGATATTCACCATGGTGGTTATGTTAGAATCTTGGAAAACGCAAAGGAGAGCCACTTCACCCAGGCCAGAAGCTCCCCAGAGGAGGCAGTATCTAAAGTAAACTGGAAAAACTAGTAGGGAGTGAGAGATTGAGGGGAAGAGAGAGGAAAGAATGTCCCAGACATCCGGATAGGACACAGGAAAACTGGCAGCACATGGTACCTTTAAGGAACCTGCAGTATTCCAGTGTGACTGCTAGTAAGAAGCAGGAAGGCAGACCAAGAGAAGCAAGGGGGCTGGAAGGCAGAGGGACAGTAATGCATGAGCTGAAAAATAGTAATATATGGGCTTGGCTTCAGTGCAGGCAGGCTTCTCCACTGGCTAGGCCATGAGACACTCAACTGAGGAACTGTGGGATCCATAACCAAGCAAATATTCACAGGCCAGCCACGGGGGACATAGTGATCAACTCAGCCCCAATGGCACAGCCAGAAGCTTTATCCACATGCATCGTCACGCATCCACGTGCACACAGGGGGCCCACCGTGTTGCTCTACCACGTTAAATATAATTTACCCTTGAGATGAAATATTAATTATTTTGCCTTCCCACAGCTCACTTCACCAAACAATTATTCCATACCTGATGGTGTGTCACAGAGGAAGCTGCAGAAATCAACAAGGCACAGTCCCAGTCCTTAAGGAATACTGCCTAATGGGAAATGTCAATGTGCCAGTGTAGCCCCCTCAGAGAAGGCTTTCTTAGCCACTCTTAGTTCCATGAGGACTGATGCAAATGCTGTATCCATGCTTGTATCCCCAGAGCATGAGAGCAGTGTCTGAATAGTAGCAGATGCTCAGAAAGCACTGAATGAAGGAACAGACAAATGAGTAAGGAACTCAGGCACAGCCCTTGCCCACAGGAAGCTTACAAGAGTTGCTGTTGAGGGTTTGAGTGAGAGAAAACCTGGCCCATGGAGATTCAAACAGCAGCAAGGATGTTTCAGGGAGACAGGGAATGAACAGGGAAAACTGGTGAGCCAGTGAGCCAAGATGCGTTAAGAGCAAGCAGCTGCGCACAGACTGCAGCATTAGTTAGCAGAGCACACGTGTCTCTGCCTGATGCATGGCCCTCCACAGCAGTCAGCCTTCGGGGACTCTGCAAAGCATGCAGAAAGGTTGACAGCTTCCAATCAATACCATGCTCACTGACGCGGGAGCAACATGATCACGTCCGAGATATTACCCCCATCCTGCGGCAGCACTAAATATTCCCCATAACAAGGCAAAGGGAGGTGACAAGAGCTATTATTCTTCACCCGCCCACTTGGAAACAAGAGGTGAGACAAACCTCCCCCTGGATGTTCCCCAGAGAAATTTCTCGGAGCCGAGCACATGCCTAATATAGCAAGACCAGGCTGCGGGGAGACAGGCATCTCCACTTGCCTGGTGCCTACAGTCCAGGAGGGATGCTCTGGGGGCAGGTAAGCAGCTCAACCACAAACTGGAGGGGTGGGCGAGAGGATGGTGGGACATGTGCAGAATGGACGCTGGATCTTATTCTATATGCCCAGGTCACTCCAATAAAAACACTTGACTTCCCTCAGTGTGGCTTTCTGATTTTAACATCTGTGACTGAGGCATAATTGAAGTCATATTTCATCTAGGCCATTGGTTTTCAACTCCAAATGCAGGTGGCTATAAACAGTCAGTCAGTCTGCATCTATCGGAGAGAACAGCCAACGATTTCAACCGCACGGGAAGCACATCTACTTCTCATGAAGGAAAAGTAGTCAGGCCTGTTACACCTGAGCCACAGCACAGCACTACTATCAGATGTGACTTGGAGTGGCTTTCCAGCCTATGTCCTAACAGGGAGAGGGTCAGGGCAGGAGCTTGGGGCTGTTTGCTTGATTCAGTAAGACCTTTATTTAATGGTGGGCTCCACTGTTCAACCCCTCATTTCCTCCCTGACAAGGGACATAGCGCTCGTTTTTCATTATCTTTTTAAAAAGGTAGAAGTGTTAAATAGGTATATTTGGATTCTCTTGATGAAAGAATCAGCTGAAATTCAAAAATGAATACATTCATTGAAGATGGGCCGAATGTCATAGAGACTGAGAAAGTGTCCATTTATGGAATAAGAAAACTCAGTTCAAAAAGCTGATTTTTTTCAAAGTCCAGAAGTCCTGTTTCAGTAATGGACCATGACTCCAAGCAGCCTTCACGCTGACCAGCATACGGATGATTCACTAACTCCCATAGTCTCAGATGGGTCCCCTGTGTCCCAAGAGAGATTTTTTGCTCTAGCAAAAGATGGTGATTCTTGTTCTCTAGCACAAAACCTATCCTTCTCAACATGACATCTCTCACACACACACACACACACACACACACACACACACACACACACAGCCTCAGTGTTCTGCTAGCGGGCTCTCCTCTCCCAAAAAATCATCTCTGAAGTCCTCATGTTTTCCACAGGAAGGGAGGATGCTTCCCAGCTGCCTAAGAACACAACCTGGAAATAAAGGCTGTACGTTTTCTTATTGTATTTTACATCAGAACAGGGGATCCATTTACAAATTAAAGCTCCACAGGCTTCTTGATAATAAGGTTATATGACTCCACATAAGGCTATAATGACTTCCTTTTTTACCTGCTCATTATTCTATAACTGCCCAGGTGGTGAGCAGTCATTAAATGCTATTGCTTTTGGAGACAGTTCAACTGACTCAGGCAGTTTCATGGCCAGAAAGATGGTGACAAGTTCCCCGGGTAACATGGTGAATCACTCCAGGCCTGGGATAGAAACCAGGTCTTTGGAACTTCTAAAATCAGTTTCATTTCACTGTTATTGTTGCATTTCCACGTACCTAAAGCCAGTGAGTCAACTGAAACCTCGGTCAGTTGAAGTCCTTGAGCAGTTTGGCTTTCTGCCTAGGAACACTCAGCATTTCTGCCTGGGGTACCATCAAAGACAGCTCTACGCGTGGCCCCAGGAGAAACGCCTCGCACATCCACGCTCACACAGGGGGCCCCTCTGCTGCTCTACCACATTAAATATGATTTACCCACGGGATGAAACATCAATTATTTTGCCTTCCTACAGCCCACTTCACCAAACAATTATTCCACACCTGATGATGTGTCACAGGGGAAATTCAGAGATAAACAAGGCACAGTCCCGGTCCTTAAGGAATACTGTCTAATGGGAAATGTCATTCCAACCAGATCATTTAAATACAACATGGTGAATACAATAGCAGAGAGGGTCACAGGTTATCAGAGTTGGAATCTCCAACCCCCTGGGAGGAGATGAAAGAATGGTAACTCCTCAAGACAGGGCCACCAGGTGAGAACCAACACAAGCAAGGCACACCACGGGGAAGTCCCACCTCCGTCTTAGCAGGACAGGCAGTGTGATTTTGCAGAAAAGACTCTTGACTAGGGCTGGATTAAGTGCTGGAGGTATGACAGGGCCCAGGGGGCAGAGGGCCACTCAACAGTGTTTGGCCTTCACTTGGCAGGCTGTGGAGTGCTGCTGGAAGACTTGACATGGTTGGAATCACGTTTTTGAGGACCTCTCTGGCAAGTGTGTAACTAATACAGCTGAAGTAGATAAGATGGAATGCAGGGATCCTGCTCAGGTAGTCGTGGGAGTGTCCCAGGAGCAAGATGATATGGACCTGAACTAGTGAAGAGGGGAAAACTGAAGGTTAAAATCAGTACAACTCAGAGAGCGATTAATGACAGCTAAGAAGGAAAGGGACATTCATAACATGGCGGGGTTGATAGCCAAGATGATCAGCAAAGATATCATCAGAGAAGAAGAAGAGAGAAACAGGAGTCAGTTCCCAGGAGGAAAAGAGAAAGAAAAGAGTCTAATTTGGGATATATTGGGTTTGAGGAGCCAGTGGAACAGGTGGAGAGCCCAGCAGGCATCGAGACACAAAGCCCATCACTGAAATGCCTCTGGACAGGACGGACAGCTAATCATCAGTGTGTGGAAGGGGATGATGCAGGGAGAAGGCAATGAGACTATGTCAGTTGAGGAGCAGACCCAGGGGAAGACTACAAGGGAACAGATGAGGAGAGAGCTCCCTAAGTAACAGAGATGCCGGCATCGAGGCGCAACAGTCATCAGCAATAGATGTCATGGGTATGAAGGAAGAGAATTCCCTCTTTGAAAAATAAATAGTTCCCACAAATAATTTTTTTAAAAAAGAGCCAGGTGCGGTGGCTCATGCCTGTAATCCCAGCACTTTGGGAGGTGGAGGCAAGAGGATTGCCTGAGCCCAGGGGTTCAAGATCAGCCTGGGCAACTTGGCGAGACCTTGTCTCCATGATACAATCAAGAAAAATTAGCCAGGCATGGTGGCACATGCCTATAGTTCCAGCTACTTGGAAGGCCAAGGGAGAAAGATCGCCTGAGCCCAGTAGGTTGAGGCTGCGGTGGCCATGAGCATGCCACTATACTCCAGCCTGTGCAACAGAGTGAGACTCTGACTCAAAAGAAGAAACCCAGTAGAAAAGTGGGTTAGGGAGTTGAAGGCAATTCACAAAGATATTCAGAAAGTCAATGAACATAAGAAATGTGCTTTATTTAGAAATGCAATAGTACTACACATCCACAAGATGAATGAAATTAGAACTAATGCTGACAAATGTTGGCAAAGATATGCCAGAAGGGGAACTCTCCTACACTGCGGGTGAGATTATACTTTAGAAAATCGTTTGGCATCATCTGCTAACATAGGAGATACTCAGACCTTATAACTCTGTGATATACAAATAAGTAAATACGTATGTAATGCAACAAATGGCAAGACATACAGTAGGGTTCCACCCTATGACCAACTTCTAAGTATACACCCAATAAATGCATGAACATGTACACCAGGACACAAATGCACAGCAACACGATTCATCAACACTAAAAGTAGAAAAATAACACTAATGGCCATTCATAGTAGAACAAAACAAGATGCTCTTCCCACAAAATGGAAGACTACTGATGCAAATGAATGGATTACAGCTCTACACAGCAACCTAGCAAACCTGAAGTTAAGAAAAAGAAACCTAACAAAAGAACATATGCTTAATGATTACAATCACATAATGCTCGCAAACAGGCAAAACAAAACTCTAGTGTTGAGGGATGCATGCTTAGGTGATAAAACTATAAAGAAAAACAAAGAGATGATTACTATAGAACGAAGGGCAATGTCACCTGTAGGGGAGAGAAGGCGGGATGACCAGGAGGCATTCCAGGGGCTTCCAAGAGGCTGACATGCTACCAGTCTACCATCTCAACGGGTTTCTTCTTTATGATAATTCATTAAGCTTTATATTTGTTCTATGTAATTGTCCATATGTGTATTATATTTCATATATTTAAAGATTTTTTTAAAAGCTAACAGAGGGACTTGAACAGCCTAACAATACAAGCCAGGATGTCAGGGAAAACAGCCCTGAATGTACATCAAGAGCCCTGGAGGATATCACCGCATCGCAACCTGGGAAGGTATGTTTATGAAGATGATGACAGTGAGTCATCCAGAACATATTAAGTTAATTCTAGATTTGCAGCTGGACAAGGCAAGGAAGCAAGAAGTATATAATAGGATGAGGGAAAGTGCAAAGGTTGCAGAGGCTTTAGCCAGGAGAGAACCAGTGCTCAAGTTACTACTTGGGTGTAGGTTCAACATTCCTCCTTTGAGAATTCTTCCCCATTCTCCCATGTTCAGTTGTCTTTTTCTTGACAGTCCCCAAGAAGACCAGCCCACTAATGAACATCCAGCCTCTTGTGAGAGGGACGCTGGAGATGTCATCTTTCCATATACCCATGTGGGCACACTTCCATTTACATAAAATATTCCCTCTCACCTCACTAAACAGGAAAACACACCAAGCAGGACACTATTAAGACCACCAACATTTGCTTTGATTGCCCTCTTTCTTACAGTAAACACCCTAGATGTTTTCTTAGAATGGCCCACTCTTTCCCAACCTCCAGCCATGTCCTTTAAGTGCAACTGACCTCATTCCTAGCTGCAGGGATGGAGCAGGACACCTGGGAAGTTCAGAGATGACATAAATCAGGCCAATGAGGGCAAGCAGAACTCAATTCTAGGACTTCATTTGAGCAGAGAACTGGATATGCTCTTTCTTGATGATGGGAACAGAAAAGGATTAGGAACAGGAGTGGCTGCAGCCATCTTGCCACCTTATGGAGGCTGGGAATGATGGAATCCAATCCGGCAGGGTGGTTCAGAGCAGGGGTCCAGATAGTGAATACTTTAAGCTTTGCAGGCCATGCAGTCTCTACGGTAACTACTTAACTCTGTCATTGCAGCATGAAAGCATCTATAGATAATATAGACATAAGTGAGTGTGGCAGCATTCCAATAAAATAAATTTATTTTAAAGTTAATATAAATAAAAACTTATTACAAAAATGGGTAGGGGGCTGGACACGGTCGCTCACGCCTGTGATCCCAGCATTTTGGGAGGCTGAGGCAAGAGGATCACTTGAGCCCAGGAATTCAAGATCAGCCTAGGCAACATAGCGAGACCTCCTCTTTACAAAAAATCAAAAAATTAGCCAGGCATGGTGGTGTGTGCCTGTAGTCCCAGCTACTCTAGAAGCTGAGGCAGAAGGCTCACCTGAGCCCAGGAGGTTAAGGCTGTGGTAAGCCATGATCATGCCACTGCACTCCAGCCTGGGCAACCAAATCAGACTTCGACTCAAAAAAAAAAAGAGTGGGGGAAGGGACACATTTTGGGGTGTTAGCTCAGCTGCCTTTTAACTGCGTTCCAGCCGACAGAACACACCTCTGGTTGCCATGTTTTTGCTCTCTGCCCCCACCTACTGGCCACAGCTGAACAGACCAAAATATCATGAAAAATCTTCCCCCAAAGCGTGAATCTCACTCGGAGGCTGAAAGATGGCGTTCGAGTTGGCCTGGTTTTCTGAGGAGGGTGAGACACTGCGCGCTGAAATGTGGTGACCCTCACTTGCCAAGGAACTTTAGTCGTGCCTGCCTACACGCCATCTGTTATCAGTCCATGAAGAATTAAGGACAGAAGCTGAGAGTAAGGAAGCGCTTAGGAACCTTTGTAGCACTTTCAAAGGATAATTTTGACTATGAAATCTAATAACAAAAAATTAGGGCTTGTTTTATTTCACTTTGGTATAACTCATTTTTACAGTGTTTCAGCACACATAGTTTAAGGAACCTCAGATTTCAGAGAGGCAAAAGTGAATCTGCAGAGAGAAAGACAAGGCAGATGTTGTTGAAAGGTCTTGGTTCTGGGGCATTCCTGGGCCTGATGGCATCCATGCCCTCCAGTTCCAGAACACACTTCTGAGTCCTCACAATGAGGGTTTTTTGTTTGTTTGTTTGTTCTGCTTAAGCTTGCTCAGGTAATTTTCTGGGCCTTGAAACTAGAGTCTTAACAAATATATTTACACCAGTTTCTAGTGGTCTCCTCCCTAGTTTCCCCAAGAAATTCTTTTACCCGAGTCTCCATCTCAAACCAGTCCAAAGCAATAAGCATAGCACCCTTTTATTCTCATCCCTGGCTAGACCCTTAATTTGAAAATATAATGTTTTTATGTAGAAATCATGGAGAAGAAAGGACTGAAATAGATGAGAGAGTTAGTCAATGGATTACGTATGAAGCGCTTAACGTTGCTCTCCCTGGGGGGGTGAGTGTGAGGATGCAGAGGCTTGCACTGTGGCACTTCCGAGAGGAGAGAAACAGCAAACAAACAAGGAAAAGAGAAGACCATTTCAGCGAGTGATACAGGCAAGGAAGGAAATTATGCACGATATGGAAAACAGCCAGCACTCAAAACTGCCAGAGAGGGCAGATTGAGAATTATAATCAATGCCGTTTGTTAAGGGTTCACTCTGTGCCAGGCACTGCTAAGCATTTTAAATACCCTCACAACAATGGTTATCCCCAATTTACAGATGGGGAAGTAAGTTCAGAGAGGTTCCTAACTTGCCCAAAATAACAGCTGAGAAGACATGACCGCAGGGCTTGAGTCTAAATGTATCTTACTGACACCCACACTCTTTTTTTTAAACTTTGTTTTTAATATATTCTATTTAGTTGTTTATATGTACATTAAGTTTTAATAATGCCTTTAACAACTAACTCATAAAATTCTCCTTTTTTCTCTATTTTATTATTGAGATGTGGGGTTCAAGTCAGGATTACATACATGAGTAGTCTACATGCAGGTGAAGTTTGGGTCTCCAAATGGTCCTCACTTCTCCTGGTTTAGGATCAGGGACCCTTTGAGATGCATTCTGTTATTTGTTTCTGTGCCAGTTTAGGATCAGGGACCCTTTGAGATGCCCTACCCTTCCCTCTCCCTCCCTCCCCTGGCAGTGTCCCTCAACTGCAGATCCCTCCCTTGTAACATTGTGATAAATGTTCAGGACCCACTTATGAGTGAGAACATGTAACATTCTGTTATTTGTTTCTGTGCCAGATTACTAAGTATGATGAACTCTAAGTTTATCCAGTTTGTTGCAAAGCCCATAATTTTGTCCTTCTTTGTGGCTGCGTAATACTCCATCTTGTATATGTATCACTTTTTCTTTAACCAGTCCACTTTCAATGGGCAGCAAGGTTGGTTCTATGTTTTCGCTATTGTGAATAGTGTAGCAATAAACATGAATGTGCAGGTATCTTTTTTGTAGAACGATTTAAGTTCCTCCGGGTATATTCCCAGAAGGGGGATTACTGGGTCGTATGGAAGGTCAATTTCTAGTTCCTTTAGAAATCTCTATTTTCCATAGAGGATGGACTAATTTGCACTCCTACCAACAGTGTAGAAGTGTTGTCTTTTTTCCACATCCACACCAGTAGCTGTTGTTTTTTGATTTATTAATGATGGCCATTCATACTAGAGTTAGGTGGTATCTCAATGTGGTTTTAATTTGCATTTTCTGATGATTAGTGAGGCTGAGTATTTTTTCATGTGATATCCACACTCTTAGCCATGCATGAACAGTAACCAAACAACAAGGTGAGTTCCTTTCGGTCACTCAGAATAGTGGCAAAAAGGACAATGGGATCTCTTCGTTTGAAGATGAAGAGATCATTTTGATTTTCATTCCCTCCTGAAAGTCAAATGCAAAGCCCTCCCACTCAGTGAGGCTGGCCTGTATTTGTGAGTAGAAACCAAGAGTAGCCAAGTGCTTGGGGTGCATCAAAGCTGTTTTTGCAGAAATCATTTCACAAAATGGAATGAGAAACAAGGTTAGCTCTTATTACCTTATTTCCCCAAACAGTGGTAGGGAATTGTTGTAAAATGTCTCATAAAATCCCATGAAATGTACAAATGGCATGGACTTAAATAGACGAACAGCAGTTGCATGAGCCATTGAGCATCTGGGCTGGACTCCCAGCAGCGGAATAGCCCCAGGCGCAGCTCTTTGTTCACAGGTGCTGACCCATCCATCATAAGTCCTCCTCTTAGGTGCTTCCCTCCCTCTCCCATGCACGCACGCCTCTCTCGTTCTCCCTCTCACTCCCTTGGTAGGCTGGTGCAGGTGTTTTCTAATAACAGTTTCAGGTGACTGAAGTTATCCATCTTTTTGGACCCTGTAGGAAGACAGACTCTGAACTCAAGTTTCCATAACCAGCCCTGGGCAGATTGCTTGACATCCAACCAATGGCCAGAGATGAAGCCGGGAGCACTGTGTGACTTGAGGTGTGCAACAGATGTAGAGAATGGCGGCTCTAGTCCGATATATAACATAAAAACTCCATTCTGCCCTCATTACCCTAGAATTGACAGCAACCGAAAGTAACTTTTGTGGACTTTGCCTGTAGACTGCCTATGAATTAAAAAGTATACTAAAGCAATTAACATTCAAAGTTCTTCAGTAAAATTAACTGTCTTCAAACACACACATTTAGCAAAAAGTTCTATTTGGCCATATCTCACTAATAATAATAATAAAATTAAGGGCTCAATAAACATCAGCTCTGTGTCAGACCCCATCAAACAGAAAGTCTCACCACAAGCCTGTGGCATAGATACTATTATCACCTCTAAAAAAAAAAAGATATAAGACTGAGGCTTGGAAATTAAGTGTGCTGTCCAAGGGAACAACAGCAAATCAGAAGCATGATCCAAATCTGAATCCAGAGCCCTCAAGGAGACCTCAGGGGATGGAGCATCACGCACGGATGGTGTAGAAGTTTCTGTGTGGGGTAGAGCATTAAGTGAGATGACTTCAAAGGTCCCTAACACTAGGCAAGGCCTCGACATTTGGTAGAACTCCAGAAATCATTTAATATTCTCTTAAATGCCCCCATTCACTCACACACTTCATTCAGTATCACCTAATTTCTAAGAGCTTGGGCTTGGGAGTTGGATGGTCCTCATGGTTGCCACTACACAGGTGTGTGACCTTCAGCAAATTACTTAACCTCTAAGACTCATTGCTCTCATCTGTCAAAAAATGACAGTAATAATGGAATCTGACTCCTAACGCTGTTGTGAGGATTATGTGAAATAGTATGCAGAAGGAACTTAGACCACGGTAAGAGTTCAGTAAGTTACAGTTACTAATATGGCTGGTCTCTTTGTAGTTTCAAAACATGTAGCATTCATTCTTTTTTTTTTTATATACAATATTTTTTTATTGTGATATTGAGGGGTACAGTTAAGGGTTAGGTACACAAATATGTCTCATTCAGGCACCCTTGTTGATAAGAAGTGTCCCCCCATCCCCAGACAGGTATTTACTGCCATTA
>CAUYQG010034226.1:0-12330 GCA_963574415.1 Tarsius wallacei | reverse complement strand
CGGCAGCCCCGGGCTGCCGGCAGGGGCGGCGGCCGCTTTTACCTCAGGCCTGCTGTAATGCCTCTGCGGTGTCCGTGGGCGAGTTCCGTGTGGGGAGCAAGCCCCCTGGGAGATATCTGGAGTCTTTCTGTGTCCTCTTCTACAGAGGTCTCACAGACCACGCTGCCCGGTCGCCATCTTGGCCCCCCTCCTCCATTCATGGCATTTTTATGTGACTAAATTGCTAAAAATATGTACTGATGAAAGATTCCTGTGCTCCGTTACAATCTCATTGTAATTAATCTAAAAAGACATCCTCTAAGTATTTAATGGGATGAAGCGGAACTTCTTACAGGGTATTCATGTTCATTTAAAACAGATATTTTATTTGATATTCACAATGATTATTGAAATTCATATATATATAGATTGCATCATGAAAATGTAGTCATCTGTAATTATTTTTCTATTATTAAAATATAAAATATTTGATTTTGTATTTCTCTTTTAGCCATCACCACCTGCAATAGTAATTTTGAAGTTTTCAATCTTAATTTTGCTTTAAGAAGAGGAAAGCAACATTTAGAAATATTGTTTAAAATATTTATGCATTAAATTCAACAAGATTTGTTGAATATCAACTATGTGCCAAGCACTATGCTAATAGTAGTACAGTATTAGAGATTTGGTGCACAAAATAATTTAATTATAATTTGACTATTACCTCAAGAACACATTATATGTTTTGTGAGGCTTTTAAGCGCTGTATTAGGTGTTTGTCATTTATTGTGCAGTTTATTCCTCACAAAAATCTCATGAAGGAGACATTATCTTTGCACTCACTTTAGAAATGAGGCAAATTTGCTTATTTCAGCCAGGATTATTTTTTTCTCCTGCTATGATCCAGAAAAATGCAACACTGTATATGAAACTTTAAACAGTACCAGGTCATAGTAGGAACTCAAATGTTGAAACCCAAAACATTCAGATAGTGGAATACAGTAGCATTTAAGAATATGAACTCTGGAATCGACTGTTGTTTCAAAGTGTACTCCAATGTCAAAACCAGACAAAGATGATATAAAACAGAAAAATATAGATGAAAACACCCTCAGCAAAATATTAGCAAATAAAATCCAGCAATGTATAAAAAGAATTGTACACCACAACCAAGTGGGAATTATCCTAAGTATGCAAGACTGGTTCAACATTTGAAAATCAATTAATGTAATCCATCACATTAACAGTCTTAAAGAATAAAAATTACCTGATCTTGTGAATAGATGTAGAAAAAGTATTTGAAAATAATTTAACACCCATTCGTGATAGAAACTCTCAACAAACTAGGAGTATAGGTAAACTTTCTCAACTTGATAATGAATATTTACAAAAAACCATATGGTTAACATCATATTTAATGGTGACAGACTAAAAAATTTTCTCTGTAAGATCATGAATAAATCAAGGATATCCCTTTTCACTACTTTCATTTAATCCTCTACTGGAAGTCCCAGGTAATGCAATAAAACAATATTCAGAATATATAAATAAGTCAAACAAATCAACAGGAAACAAATAACCCCAGTAAAAAGTGGGCAAAAGACATGAACAGACTCTTTCCAATACAAGTAGACTACAAACATATGAAGAAAATGCTCAGCATCATGAATCATCAGAGAAATGCAAACTGAAACCACAATGAGATACCACCTCACACCAGTAAAAATTACTGTTATTAAAAAGTTAAGAAACAACAGGTGTTGGTGAAGCTGCAGAGAAAATGCTTATATACTGTTGGTGGGAATGTAAGCTAGTGCAGTCCATGTATAAAGCAGTTTGGAGATTTCTTAAAGAACCAGAAGTAGGCTGGGCATAGTGACTTATGCCTATAATCCCGGCAGTTCGGGAAGCCAAGGTGGGATGATTGTTTGAGCGTTTGAGACCACCCTAAACAATGTAGTGAGACTTTATCTTTACAAAAATCAAAAAATTAACAGCTTATGGTGGCACATGCCTGTAGTCCCAGCTACTCAGGAGGTTGAACTGGAAGCATTATTTAAATATAGGAACTTGAAGCTGTGGTGAGCTGTGATCAAGCCACTGTACTCCAGTCTCAAAAAAAAATAAATAAATAAATAAAGAAGGTGACTTGCCATTTGACTCAGCAATACTTTTACTGGGTAGTAACATAGTAACACATATTACATATTACTCTACCAAAAAGACACTTGTACTCATATATTGATCACAGCATTATATAAAATAACAACAACATGGAACCAACCGAGATGCCCATCATTGGTGAAAATGTAGTACATATATACCAGGGAACACTATGTAACCATTAAAAAGAAGGAAATCATGTCCTTTAAAGCAAAATGAATGCAGCTGAAGACCATAATTCTAAGCTAATTATCGCAGAAACAAAAAACTAAATATTGTTCTTACTTACAAGTGGGAGTTAAACACTGAATATACACAGGCATAAGAATGGAAACAACAGCCGGGCATGATGGCTCATGCCGGTAATCCCAGCACTTTGGGAGGTGGAAGTGAGAGGATTGTCTGAACCAAGTGTTCAAGACCAGCCTGGGCAATTTTGTGAGACCTCATCTCTACAATAAATCAAAAAAATTAGCTGGGCATGGTGGTGCATGCCTGTAGTTCCTGCTATTTAGAAGGCTGAGGCAGAAGAATTGTCTGAGCCCAGCTGGTCGAAGCTGCAGTAGCCGAGAGCATGTCACTGCACTCCAGCCTGGGCAACAGAGCAAGACTTCAACTCAAAAAAAAAAAAAAAGAATGGAAATGTCAGGCACTGGGGATTCCTAAGGTGTAGAGGGAGGGAGGAGGTAAGGCTTGTAAAACTGGGCACCATGCCTGTCACCTGGTTGACATGTGCAAAAGAAGCCCAAACCTCACCCTCATGCAATAGATCCATGTAAAATAAAATAATTTTTAGAAGTGTATAGACTGGGAAGGAAGAAATACAATTTTGTCTGTTCATAGTATCATTGTTCATTTAGAAAATCCCAGAGAATCAATAAAATGAGTACTGGCCTAATAAGTGATTATAGCAAAGCTGCAAGATTCAAGGTTAATATACAAAAGTCAATTACTTTTTCATATACCATCAGTCAACAACTCCACTTGAAATACAAAACACAAAGACATTTATATGAAAATTAAAAACACAGCACCAATTGTGTTTCAAAAAATGAAATACTTAGGTATAAATTTATCAAAATACATGCAAGATCTATATGAGAAAAAAACTATAAAACTGATAAAAGAAATCAAATTCAATCTAAATAAATGAAGAGATACTCTATGTTTGTGTATAAGAAGATACAGTATTGTTAAGATGTCAGTTAAGATGTCTATCTTTATCTATAGATTAAATGCAATCCTAATAAAAATCTCAACAAATTTACTTGTTGATACAGAAATGCAAAATACCTAGAATACCCTAAATAATATTGAAGAAAATTATTTGTAGAATTGATATTACCTAACTTCAAGATTTAGCTCTAGTGGTAGAGTGTTCAAGACAGTGTGGTACTGGTAAAATAGACAAATAGATCAATAGAACAGAATAGAAAACCCCCAAATAGACTGAGTATATATAAATGAAGTAAATTGATCTTTGACAAAGGAGCAAAGGCAATTTGATGGAAAATTGTAGTCTTAAAAAAAAAGACTACTGAAATGACTGTACATTCACATGTGAAAGGGTGATGACTTTTTAGATACAAACAAAAAACAAGATTCAAGAGAAAAATATATAAGTTGGGCTTCATTAAAATTAAAATTTTCTGCTATACAAAATACACTGTTAAGAAAATGAAAATACTAGTTCCAGACTTGGAGAAAAACTTTGCAAAATAAATATCTGATAAAGAACTTATATTCCTAATATACAATGAACACTTTAAACTCAAAAATATCAAAAGAAAAAGCCTGATTTGAAAATGGGCAAGTATGCAAACAGACAACTCAGCAAAGATATACAGATAGCAAATTGGTTGACATGATGCTCAGTATCATATGTCATCAGGAAATTTCAAATGAAAACAGCAATATGATGCTACTTTACACCTATTTGAATGACTAGCATTCAGTACACTGACAACACCAAATGCTGATGAGTATGTGGAGCAACAGGAACTCTCATTCGTTGTTCCTGGGAATGTGGAAAGGTACACCCACTTTGAAAGACAAGGAGCAGCAAAGATTGTTGGCATTTCATCAGAAGCTAGAAGAGAAGCATGAGACAGATTCTCTCTCACAGACGTAAGAAGGTGCCTACCCTGCAGACACCTTGATTTCATACTTCTATCCTCCAGAACTGCGAGACAATACATTTCTATTGTTTTAAGCTTTCCAGTTGGGTGGAAATCCTGGGAAAGGAATGTAGAGCTCCTGGACATTAACTCAGATGAGTCGGAAACTTATATCCACGCAAAATCCTGTGTATGAATGTTTATAGCAGCTTTATCCATAATAACCAAAATTCAGAAGTAAACAAGATGCTTTTCAATAAGTGAGTGGATAAACAAATGATGACAAAGCCATGTAACAGAATATTGTTCAGTGATAAAAGAGCTATCAAGCCATGAAAAAAACACATGAAGTCACCTTAAATGCAAGTTACTTTGTCTAAGAAGCTAGTCTGAAAGTCTACATATTGTATGATTACAACTATATTATGTTCTGAAAAAGCCAAAACAGTAGAGACATTAAGCTAGTCAGTGATGTCCAGGGACTTGTCAGGAAGGATGAAGAGGTGAAGCACAGTGATCTTTACAGGAATACTGTAATAACAGATACAGGTCATTACACATTTGTCAAAACCCAGGTGACTACACAACACCAAGAGTAAACTCTAATGTAAACGGTTCGTTTTCATTAATAATAACGTGTCAACTGTAAAAGATGTACCATCCGAATGCAAGTTGTCAATAATAGGGAAAACTGTCTATGGGGGAAAGGAAGGAAAGAAAGAGGGTCTGTGGCTTTCTCTGTACTTTCTTTTCAATTTTTCTATAAACCTCAAATGCCTTCAAAAACTGAAGTCTATTTTTATTTTTAAAATTTTATTTTGCTTTTAATTGACACATAATTGGTCATATTTATAGGGTACAGTGTGATGTTCAAAACATGTATACATCATGTAATAATCAAGTCAGGACAATTTAAAAAACTGAAGTCTATTAATTAAAGTAAAATGTACTTTAGCATTCACTAGCTGTTTGTCATAGGATGATTTAACTTTCTTATGCCTTGGCTTTCTTTTCTGTAAAAAGGGACTAATAACAAAACTACCTTATAGTTGTTGTGAGAATTAAATGCAATGATATGTGTAAATTGCTTAGCAAAGTGCCTTGACCTTATTAGTACTCAAGTTTGTTGCTAATTATTTAAAGAGAAGGAATTTTAAAGGTCATGTACTAGTATCTATTTTTAAAATGGAAAAATTTGACCCTAGCTTATTAGTAATTTAATATACACCATAGAGATTAATTTCATTATATTTTACACTGTGCTTGTCACTAGTACATGGTGTTGAAACAATCATCCCAAATTAGAGAATCTACTGGTAACTGGTTTCTCAAAAAAGTGTTAAAGAACCTTCTGCAGCTTTTTGACCTTATGCAGCAGATGTAAATAATGTGTGAAACTTACCATGTGGAGTTACTATAACTGTGAACACAACTTAAATGCCTCATCTTCAGTGTTCTATTAAAACAATCCTGTTCAGACAAACAGAAGCTTAGACCCATATTAGGGCACATATAAAATCTTTAGGGACATTTAATAATAGTTTATCTCTTTTTATTTTATTAGAAATCTTGCCTTTACTAGCAGGTGAGGTTGAAAATCAGCTTTATGTTGTCTAACTCAATTTTCAAACCCTGGCAACATAAAGCTCATAGGCTGGTAGTGGTATTTGTAAATTAAAGATTACTTTAATCTTCAGTGACAGAGATTTATGAAATATGGTTTTAAATTTGTGCTTCATGTGGTAAAGCAAATTGAGTTTATTTTATAGACAAAAGCAATTTGAAGAAACTCATAGATTACTTTGGCCACTGAAGGGTATAAATTATCTCTAACTAAATTTTGTCAGTACTATATGTTGAGCTATTTAGATAAAGCATGTTTTTGACATTTATTGCAAAATGATACCTTTTTCTAGGCTCCTGCATTCTGTGGTGTTGAGTTTAAAATGAATCATTAAGGGAATTAGTAATTCTTCTCTTGACGTGAATTGCATTATCCTAGTATGTGAAAATTTGAATGTGTTTTTCTTAAGTAAATTATTGTGAAAAGGTATCCAAATCTATTATGATGAATTTAAGGTATGCCAAAAAATTACACAACTCACATGCATAATTTTGAGGCAAATTTATTGCCATTATTTTAGGATTTTTATGTATATTCATTCCCACAGGGTGTAATCCCACGCAGAGTCAAGGTATGTAAATCATTCTGATGCTGGTGCTTGCTCACATGAAGTATACAGCACATCTTACAGAACATGAGGCTTTCTAGCAGATACCCTGCCACCAACGTTTGTGGTGCTGTTATTATTGCCTTCTAGAAACAGGAAAAAAAAAAAGCCATCCAATATGAACAAACCTCTACATTAGGAAGAAAAATATATATGCTTTAAGATTCCAAGGAACATAACATTTAATGGGCAAAAGAGGCTAATGTATATATGTGTCTAAATATTAAAACTCGAACAATCAGCTACAGGGCTCAATAACAGGAGGTATGAAAGATGAAACATGGACAAAAGGTTCTAAAAATATGTAACTGGATCCAGAAAAATTATTATTTTGTAATAATAATCAAATTAGAGCAACACTCAAATTTGTATGTATAACAACTGTCATTCAACAGCATTTCAATGTAATTAATTTAAATATGAATTATATTGGCTACCACTATTTGGGGAGGAGATAATGGGCCTTTGACTAATAGTTCTTTTTTCCCTCCAAAATGTTTCTCTAGACAAACCTAACCTAAAACATTGCAATCTGTATTTATATTATTTACATTGAACTATAGTGGCCCTGATGCATAGCACATAGTCTTTCTTTCTAGCTGACATAATTTAAGAGACATGCCTTGTCTTTGTGACAAGATATCTCTGAAAGAGATGTAAGAAAAAAAAAGATGTCATTAATTCAATGACTAAAGATTCTTCTACTCTGATGGTCTTTGCCTTCTTATAGATAATATTAGTTTATTTATATTTAACACTATTAGTTATATATGTGGACTTATTTCCTCCATTTTTTTCTTGTTTATCATGCTCTTTATTAACTTGCTTTCTTCTTCTTTTCTACCTTCTGTTAGATTAGTGATTTTTAATCTGACTTTTTATCTCATCAATAGTTTAGTTGCAATGCATTGTATCTTTGGCAGTTACTTTTACATTCCTTTAATCCCCATGTTTAAAAATGTTATTTTAAAAGTCTACGTAAGATTTGTCTATAATATCACTATCCATCTCCCCAGGAAGATGAGAACTTAAGTACACTTAACTTTTCACCATGTCTTTTCATTTTTCTTACTATTTGTTTTATTTTATTTTATTTATTTTTTGAGTTGGAGTCTCACTCTGTCGCCCAGCCTTGACCTGCTGGGCTCCGGCGATCCTTCTGCCTCAGCCTTCTGAGTAGCCGGAACTACAGGCACGCACTACCACGCCCGGCTAGTTTTTTTAAAATTATTTATTTATTGTAGAGATGAGGTCTCGCCAAGTTGCCCAGGCGGGTTTCGAACCCACAGGCTCAGGCAATCCAGTCACCTCAGCCTCCCAAAGCGCAGGATTACAGGCTGAGCCACCAAGCCCGGCTAAGAAGCCAATACTTTCTAAACAGAGCTACAGATGCAATATAATCTATGTGGAAATCCTAGCTTATATATTTTTAAAATTTTTTTCCAGTAATTGGCAAGCTGATTCTAAAATTCATATGCAAACACAAGTTCTACAGAACAGCCAAGACAATCTTAAAAAGAAAAAAATATTGAAGTACTTTACTCATACTTCCTGATTTGAGAATTTATTACAATTTCATTACATAGTAATGAACATATTGTGGTACTGGTATAAGGATGGGCATATAGGTAAATCAAATAAAGCTATCAAAAAAGTGTAAAAATTAGTACTTGTAGTAACAGTAAATTGGTTCTACAAGGATGTCAAGAAAATTTACTACAAACATTATTTTTATGTCAAATATTATTGGAACAAGTTTATTCCTTCCTCAAACAATATACATAGCTGACTCAAAATACACCACAGACCTATATGTAAGAGCTAAAGCAACAAACCCTGTAGTACAAAACATGGGAATAAATCTTTGTGGTTTTGGATAAAATAACAGCATATAAGCTATGACACCAAAATACAAGTGACAAAATACAATTAAAAAACTGATAAGCTGCACTTATTTAGATCTAAAAACTTTTGTAATTCAATGCACAGCATCAAGATAACCCAGAAATGGGAGACATATTTGCAAATCATATAGATGATGGGGTCTATAGTCTAGAATACATAAAATGTTCTTTCAACCCCAAAGGAAAATATAATAACCAAATGTGGGTCAATTGTAGCTATTTGTTCAAAGAAGCTATACAAATGTCCAAAAACATGGAAATGTGCTAAACACGCTTAGTCCTTAGTAAAATGTAAAGCTACACCATCAAGAGGTACATGTCACAAATCTTCAAGGCATATTCTTAAGTGAAAGAAGCAAGTTTAAAAAGAGTACATACTAACATTGAGAACAAGATGAAATTACACAGATAAGGAAAATATTAGTGGTTACATGAAGTTTAATAGAGGAAGGCTGAATTGGAAAAAATAGAGAACTTTATGTATGTGTGAAGAAAAATTGTTTTCTATGATATTGCAAAGGTGTGCTAATTATACTATATTTTAAATCCTGCAGAACTTTACATCATGAAGTGCAAATATAGCTGTGTGTGAATTAAGACATTATTTAGACTGGAGGAAACCCAGGGAGCAATGCAGACAAAATAATATAAATGTATAACAAATGCATAAAGTAATTTCAAGAAAAGATGTGGGAGAAAGGGGACTGACCTAAGAAACTTAGAAAAAAGAGATAGAGGAACTATGTCTAGAGGACAAAACATGAGTACTCTAGTTCATAATGTTCTTTCCCATGGGGCTATGGACTGCCAATTCTAAAACCATTAAGCATATGTTTTCAGACATCATGATCATGGAAAGGTAGTGAACTTTCTTACTGTTAAAGTGGGGCATTATATACAAGTAGTGGGGTGGGTCAGTAGATTTGTCTTTATGAGAATGAATTCACATGTTGCTAGAGACATTAGTAAGAATCCAAGCTTGATTTTATATAGATATATATGGAAAAATGTCAATAACAATAAAAAACAACTCTGTGTGTGTGTGTGTGTGTGTGTCTGTTACTATAAACACACATAGTTCTTTGCACTATCCAGTGATAAAGCTCAGAATCATGTCCTAGTAGACATGAGCAAACCCATTATGCAGAACTTTGTTTCTAATGCCATTAACCAATAAAAGAACTATGATTTTTTTTTATTCAATATTCAGTTAAGGGGTAGGTGTACAAATATAGAACTATGATTTTTTAAAACAAATAATTAATAGTAAAGTTTGGCAGAGTGTTAACACAACTAACCAAGAGGACCTTGTCATGCTTGAAAGTAAGAAAGTGCTAAACAACAACACAACCAACAAACTAACTATACAAAATCAAACAGCCATGCTATGGGTACTTGAAAATGGTAAAAGAACCAACTGAAAAACCTTCCACTGAACAAATCTGGAAAATTTCAGCACCAAAATAAACTAGAATAATTGTAGTATAAAATAAATATCTATTATTTATAAAATATTTCATATGATATAAATAATTGATTGAACAGATATAAAATAAATGCTGAAGAATAAATATTCTTTGGTAACAAAATGCAAATGACTTTTACAGTTGTTCTGCCCATGAAAATGTAGAGGATAATTTCCCACTTCTTAAATATGTGCTGTGCATTGTGATTTCTTTTCAAAAAGTACAACATGGAAAGGGGGGGTAAATATTAATTTTAGAGTGCAGAAACTTCTTTGTCCAGGTGATCAAATTAATACCAACATTGTGATAATGTATGACCTTGGTATAATGTTATGAGTGTCACAACTACCCCACAGTCTTTCTCCCCAAAACCCACAATTCCAGGTTAACCATGAGAAAAAGGTCAGAGAAATCCCAATGAGAGATGTCAGTTTTTCATCCAAAACAAGGAAAATCAGAGATTATGGCAGAGGCAAAATAAGTCTAAGCAGGAGAAATATTTGGTGGGGATGTTGACAAGATGGTGACTGGACAGGCCAGACTGAGTCTCTGCAAAAGCAAGTGTCCATAAAGACTCTCTGCTGTAGGCATGTGCTGGTGGGAGAGTGAAAGTCCATCTGAGGGAAGACTCAGGTTCATGCATCCAGGGCCCCCCTCTGAAGGTGACTGCAAGCCCTTACTGCCCTGAGATTGGAGCCATGGGTGCGCAAGATCTTCTGCTGTTCATGGGACTCTCCTGAGAAGACCCTGCTGAATCCAGCTGATTCTCATCACCTGGCACCTGGCCCACACCATCACCTGCTATAGCAAATCAACTGGAGCCCCAGATCTGATCAGTAGAGAGAGAAGATCAGGAAGAGCCAGAGAGGAGCCCCATGCCCAGTGAAGAAACACAGACCACAGCCATTTTCTCTGACCCAGGACCAGGGAGAGACCTGCATTGCCCTGCCCAGCTCTGCCCACCTCCACCCAGCCTCCAACTTGGGAACTAAGGTAATCTCATCAAACTGGGAGAGACTGAATCCCCTCCCCCACGCAAGATCAGACACAGGTCAAATCTGAGTGGCAGACTTCACAGACAGCAAGCCAGGTGAGTCCAGATCTGATTCACCCTCCTTCCACAGTAGGCCTGGGGCATCTGACCCAAGCTGAGAGCACATCAGCCTGTGCTAAGAACAACCCTATCAGCCTGCGCTGAGAGCTAGAGATCAGAGCTGAAGGGACACTGGACTTCAGGAACAACCTCAGAGCAAGTTTGATTCCTTGTTTTTATTTTTATTTATTTTCTATTTTTTGTCTGTTTGTTTTGCTCATTTTTGTTTTTTGTTTTAGTTTTTTTCTATCTGTTTATGATAATATTTTCATACTTGCTTTGTTTCTGTTATTTTACTGATTTTTTTCTTTAGACAGCCCGTTTGTGTATGGGAAGAATACAACAACAGGGAAGTTTTTGTTGGCTTGTATGTTTGTATGATTGTCTGTATGTTTTAGGTTTTTTTTTCCACTCTTTTATGTCTTTGTGTCTCTTTTCATTTGTTAGTTGGTAACATTTGTCTGTTTTCCCTCTTACTCTTCTCTCTCTCTCCAGCTTCTTATGCCCCTCCTCCTTCCTTTTTCCATTCTTTTCCTTTTCCTCATTTTGCTTTCAAGGAGCAAACCTATACCCCCACTGCATGGACAGACTGTAAGGGTGCCCATACACCTGTCACTGGAGACTGGGATCTGCAGATAGATTTTGAATCACAGCTCCCCCCTCAATTAAATCTCAAAACTGCAAAAAGTACAGCCCCCAACCCACAGTTCAGCTTCAGAATGGAACAAAGTGAGAGGATCCACATAAGGAAGAATAGGAGATTAAGTAAACAGAAGTAAAAACAACCCTGTCGTTCCTGATCAGCAGAACTAAAGAAGAGAAAAAATAAGTGTGGGGGGAAGGAAAATCTACACAAATGAAGAAACACCAAAAGAAGAATACGGGTCTCACACAGACCCCTGAGAGGTCAGACACTGAGAAAACAGACTTTGGAATGCAAACAATGAAGAGCCCACAGAATGACTGGTCTCAAACTACAAACCCAGATATCACAACATTAATAGAGAGTAAATAGAATTGAGGAGAGACAAGAGGAAAATAAGAAGGAGTCGATAACTGAGATTACAGCAGTAAAGAATACTGTTAATGAAATAAATAACAAATGGATAAGCACGGAAAGCAGAATTAGCCAAGCAGAAAAAAGAATCTCAGAGCTTGATGGACAAAATATAGAACTAACCCAAACTGTCAAAAACACAGAAAAGAAGTTTAAAAAGAACAAAACCTTCAAGAGAAGAGTGATTACTTCAAAAGACCAAATCTAAGAGTAATTGGACTTCCTGAGGCTGAGGCAGAAAGAGAGACAGAGACCACACGGGAACAAACATTACATGAAATTCTTCAAGATAACTTCCCTCATCTCATCAGTGATCTGAC
>CAUYQG010034223.1:0-11359 GCA_963574415.1 Tarsius wallacei | reverse complement strand
TGTTTTTTGGAATTTATTCTGCTTGGTGTTCTCTGAGCTCCTTAGATCTGTGGTTTGGTGACTGACATTAATTTGGGGAAAATTCTCAGTCATTATAGCAGAAAAAATTAGGAATAAATTTAACCAAGGAGGCGAGAGGATTGCCTGAGCTCAGGAGTTCGAGATCAGCCTGAGCAACATGGCGAGACCTCATCTTTACAATAAATCAAAAAATTAGCCAGGTGTTGTTGTACATGCCTGTGGTTCCAGCTACTTGGAAGGCTGAGATGGAAGTATCACCTGAGCCTAGCAGGTAGAGGCTGCAGTAGCCGTGAGCATGCCACTGCTCTCCAGCCTGGGCGACAGAGTGAGACTGACTCAAAACAAACAAAAAAAATAAGTATATAGAAGATGTCAACACTCTATCCTAACAAGTAAAAAGTTGAAAAACTGAAAAATCAGTAACTCTTCTTAGGTGTAACAGAGAAGTGAGGTCACAGAGCAAATCGCTGCCTCCAGAATTGGAGAGACAGACAAGCGGACACAGAGCATCACAACATAATAGAGCAGAAACCCACAAGAAGAGCCTCAGTGCCTGGGTAAGGAAACCTGAACTGTAATTGATGCATTGCAGAGGCTCAATGTGGACAACTCTGAGATAAAATCTCCAAAGGGCCCTTCCAGGTCTTCACAGAGAAGACTGGAGAAAAATCTCTTGTACTCTAACAGGGTGAGAGGAAAAGTAACCATTTTGAAGTATGCCAGAGCATTCTGGTTGTTTTTGTTTTTTTTTTTTTTGATTGAGTCAGGGTCTCACTCTGTTGTCTAACTCTGTTGTCACGGCTACTGCAGCCTCAACCTCCTGGACTCAAGCGATCCTTCTGCCTCAGCCTCCCAAGTAGCTGGGACTACAGGTGCACCACCATGCCTGTCTGATTTTTAAATTTTTTGGAGCAGTCTCACTATGTTGCCTAGCAGGTTAAGGCTGCAGTGGCCATGAGTGTGCCACTGCACTCCAGCCTGGGCGACAGAGTAAGACTCCAACGCAAAAAAATAAAATAAAATAAAATAAAGATACTGAACAGGGATCAGAATCAGAGTCATATATGATAAGGCTGTGTTGGAATTATCAGACAGGAGTTTAAAACAATTATAATTTATATGCTAAGGACTCTAGTGGAAAAAAGTAGACAATACACAAGAATAAATGGTTAATGTAAGCAGAGAAATAAAAATTCTTTTTGGGGGGGTGTGGAGTATCACTCCATTGCCCAGGCTGGAATGCAGTGGCATGCTCATGGCCACCCCAGTGTCAACCTGCTGAGCTCCGACGATCCTTCCGGCTCAGCCTCCCAAGCAGCTGGAACTACAGGAGCACACTACTTGGCTAATTTTTGCTTTATAGTAGAGATGAGGTCTTGCCAAATTGCCTGGGCTGGTCTCGAACCCGCGGGCTCAGGCAGTCCACTCGCTTTGGCCTCCCAAATGCTGGGTTTACAGGCTGAGCCACCAAGCCCAGCCAGAAATGGAAATTCTAAAAATAAAAAATGGTAGAGATGAAAAACACCGTAACCGAAATGAAGACTGCCTTTGATGGGCTCATTAACAGATTAGACATAGCTGAGGGAAAAATATCTGAACTTCAGAATATGACGAGAAACTTTCAAAACTGAAAAGCAAAGGAGAAAAGATTGAATATCAAAAACTGTGGGACAAGAGATATAACATACGCACAATGGAAATTCCAGAAGAAGAAAGACAGGAAGGAACAGAAGCAATATTTGAAGCTATAATGACTGAGAATTTTCCCCAAATTAATGTCAGTCACCAAACCACAGATCTAAGGAGCTCAGAGAACACCAAGCAGAATAAATTCCAAAAAACAACACCTAGGCGTATCATATTCAAATTACAGAAAATCAGTGATAAAGAAAAAATTCTGAAAGAAACCAGTGGTAAAAAAAGTAAAAATAAAAAATAAAAACCTTAGCTATAAAAAGGCAAAGATAAGAATTACACCTAACTTCTCTTCAAAAGCCATTCAGGCAGGAAGACAATGGAGTGAAATATTTAGTGTTGAGAGAAAGAGCACTGACCTAGAATTCTGTAATCTATGAAATTATCCTTCAAAAGGAGAGCCAGAGCAATTGGGCAAGAACAAGGGAGGAAAGAAAGGCATCCAAAGTGGAAAGGTAGCAGTTAAATTGTCTGTGTTTGCTGATGTCACAGTCTTATATATATAGAAAACACTAATAACTCCACCAATAAACTCTTAGAACTGATAAACAAGTTCAGTAAGTGACAGGATACAAAATCAACATACAAAAATCAGCAGCATTTCCGTACACTAACAATGAACTATGTAAAAAGAAATTAAAACAGTCTCATTCACAATAGCAGAAAAAATTAGGAATAAATTTAACCAAGGAGATGAAAGATCTGTAGACTGAAATGTATAAAGCATTGATTAAAGAAACTAAAGAAAACACAAATAAATGGAAAGATATCCCACGTTGATGGATTGGAATAATTAATGTTGTTAAAATGTCTATGCCGGGTATTGTGGTTCATACCTACTTATAATCCCAGTACTTTGGGGAGCTGAGGCAGGAGGATCACTGGTGTCTAAGAGTTCGAGACCAGCCTAGGCAACATAGCAAGATCTTGTGTCTACAGAAGTAAAAGAATTAGCTGGGTGTGGTAGCACAAACCTGTAGTCCCAACTACTTGGGAGGCTGAGGTAGCAGGATTGTCTGAGCTGAGGAGGTCAAGCCTGCAGTGAGCCGTAAACGTGTCATTGCACATGTTGTCTTGGGCAACAGTGTAAGACTCCAAGAAAAAAAAAAGTCCATACTACCCAAAGTGATTTCAAGATTCAGTGAAATCCCTATGAAAATTGCAAGGTCATTCTTCACATAAATCTTTTTTGAGACAGGGTCTTACGCTTTTGCCAAGGCTGGAATGCAGTAGCATGATCATAGTCACTATAACCTCAAATTCCTCAGCTCAAGTGATCCTTATGCCTCAGTCTCCCAAGTAGCTAGGACTATAGGCATGTGCCACCATGCCAAGCCAATTATAAATTTTTTTTGTAGAGATGGGGTCTCTTGAGTGTTGTCCAGGCTGGTTTTGAACTCCTGGGCTCAAACAATCCCCCCACCTTAGCTTCCAAAAGCACTATGGATTACATGAGCCATTGTACCCAGTTGAAAATTTTTTATTTTTTGGTTGAGTTGGAGTCTCACTCTGTTGCCCAGACTTGAATGCAGTAGCACTCTCGTGGCCATTGCAGCCTTGACCTGCTGGGCTCAGGTGATCTTTCCACCTCAACCTTCCAAGTAGCTGGAACTACTTGGAAGTAGTGAGCTACACACTAAGCTAATTGTTTAATTTATGTATGTATGTATTTATTTATTGAGTTGGAGTCTCACTCTGTTGCCCAGGATGGAGTGCAGTGGCATGCTCATGGCCACCGCAGCCTCGACCTGCTGGCCTCAGGTGATCCTTCTGACTCAGTCTTCCAAGTAGCATGCACCACCATGCCCATCTGATTTTTGATTTATTGTAGAGATGAGATTTCACCAAGTTGCCCAGGCTGATCTCGAACGCAAGACTCAGGCAATCCTCTCACCTTGGCTTCCCGAAGTGCTGAGATTATAGGTGTGACCACCACACCCAGCCTGTTTGATTTCTTGTAGAGACAAGGTCTTACTAAGTTGGCCAGGCTGGTCTCGAACTCCTGAGCTGAGGCAATCCTCTCGCTCTTTAATTTTTTAAAGTCCTAAAATTTGTATGGAACCACAAAAGACTTCAAATAGCTAGAGTAGTCTTAAGCAAAAAGAACAAAGCTGGAGGCATGCAAAGTTATAGTAATCAAAACAGAATGGTACTGGCATAAAAACAGACACATACAACAGTCAATGGAATAGGATAGAGAGCTCAGAAATAAACCTATGAAAATCTGTGGTCATTTGATTTTCAACAAAGGTGCCAAGAGCATGCAATGGATAAAGGACAGTCTATCCAATAAATAGTATTGGGAAAACTGGCTGTCCTCATGCAGAAGAGTGATTGCACCCTTACTTCACCCTTCTACAAAAATCAACTCAGTGGATGGATTAAAGCAAAGGATTAAAGATTTAAATGTAAGACTTGAAACTGTAAAACTATTTGAAGAAGACATAGGAGAAAAGTTCTATGACATTAGTCTGGGCAGTGATTTCTTAGATATTACCCCAAAATCACAGGCAACAAAAGCAAAAATAGACAAATGGGATTGCATCAACTAAAAAGCTGCACAGCAAATGGAACAAGAGTGAAAAAACAACCCACTGATTGGAAGAAAATATTTGCAAATCATAACATTGGATAAGGAACTAATATCCAAAATATATAAGGAACTCAAACTACTTAATAACAAGAAAACAAATAACCCTATTTTAAAAACAGACAAAGAACCTGAATAGACATTTGTCAAAGAAAAACATACAAATGGCTGACAGATATATGAAAATATTCTTAACATTACTAATCAGCAGGGAAATGTAAATTAAAACTACAATGAGATATCAAGTTATACCTGTTAGAATGACAATTATCAAAACAATGAAAGATAAGTGTTGACATGGATGGGGAAAAAAGGAAATCTTCCCTCACTGTTGGTGAGAATGTAAATTAGTGGGAGGCCAATGCGGGAGGATTGTTTGAGCCTAGGAGTTCGAGACTAGCCTTGATAACATAGCAAGACTTTGTCTCTACAAAGTAATTAAAAATTAGCTGGTCATGGTGGCATGTGCCTCTAGTCCCAGCTACTTGGGAGGCTGAGGTGGAAGGATAGCCTGAGCCCAGGAGGTCAAAGTTGTGATGAGTCATGATCGAGTCACTGCACTCTGGCCTGGGTGACAGAGTGAGGCCTCAAACTAAAAAAAGAAAAAAAAAATTAAAAATAGAATTATCAGCCGGGCGTGGTGGCTCACGCCTATAATGCCAGCACTTTGGGAGGCTGAGGTGAGAGGATTGCCTGAGCCCATAGGTTCAAGACCAGCCTGGGCAATCCTGACTCTGACTAAAAAAAAAAAAAAAAAATAGACTTATCATATGACCCAGCAATTCCATTTCTGAGTATATATCCATAGGAATTAAAATTTTATTTTATTTTATGATTATATATATATTTTTTGGGTTGGAGTCTCCCTCTGTCACCCAGACTGGAGTGCAGTGGCTACTCCCGGCCACCGCAGCCTCGACCTGCTGAGCTCCGGTGATCCTTCCGCCTCAGCCTTCCAAGTAGCTAGAATTACAGGCGCGCGCTACCAAGCCCGGCTATTTTTTTTGGATTAATTGTAGAGATGAGTTCTCGCCCAGTTGCCCAGGCAGGTCTCAAACCCGCGGGCTCAGGAAATCCACTCACCTCAGCCTCCCAAAGCGCGGGATTACAGGCTGAGCCACCGAGCCCGGCTGGTATTAAGATTTTAAATCAGCATGTCAAAGAGGTATATGCCTCTATGTTTTTGTTTGTTGCAGCATTATTTACAATGGCCAGGATACAGAAACAGCCTAAGTATCCATGGATGGATGAATGACTTTTTAAAAATGTCACATGTATACACAATCGAATAGCACTCTGCCTTAAAAAAGAAGGAAATTCTGTCATTTGTAACAACATGGATGATCATAGAGGACACTATGCTATGTGAAATAAGCCAAGCACAGAAAGACACATTCCACATGGTCTCACTTACATGTGTAATCTAGAAGAGTCAAACTCAAAGTAGAGAGTAGAATGGTGGTTATCAGAGGCTGGAGTGTGGGGAGTGAACAGGGGGAAGAGAGACGTAGGTCAGAGGGTATGAAGTTTTGATTAGACAGAAGAGATTGCTGCTGCATGGGGATAAGTCTTCAGCTGCAGAAGTCTGGACAAAGAAAGCTCAGGTGTTTCCCTTAGACTGGACGTAGGCCACACATATACATAAACCCAAAAGAGATGGGTGGGGTTGTCTTAGATTCTGCACAGAAGTGCTGCCTTAATATGCGAACGTATCTCAGCAGAGAGAAGCTGGAGGTATCACAGGATTCTCAGGGACTAAGGGCAGGAATAAATGCAAACTCCATCGGAAAACCAATGTATTTGCTTAGAACTGAATGCGGTAGCTCATGCCTGTAATCCCAACACTTTGGGAGGCTGACGTAGGAAGATCACTTGAGTTCAGGAGTTCGAGGCTGCAATGAGCTGCGATCACGCCACCGCACTACAGCCTGGGTGACAGAGCAAGACCCTGTCTCTAAAAAACAGAAGAAAAAGAAAAAGAAAAAGAGAAATGTATTTACCTAAATCAAGAAAACTGCAGATGGTGATCTGCAGTAATGATCATCTCCAAAGAACTCACCAAAGTACCCTATGAAAGAAGCAGCTTTAAAAATCTGCCATGTCCAGGAAACAATGATGTTAGAAAATGCAGCAGTAACATCCAATAAGAACTTTACCAAGCCGGGCTCGGTCTCTCAGCCTGTAATCCCGGGCTTTGGGAGGCTGAGGTGAGTGGATTTCCTGAGCCCGCGGGTTTGAGACCCGCCTGGGCAACTTGGTGAGACCTCATCGCTACAATAAGTAAAAAAATCAGCCGGGCGTGGTAGCGCGCGCCTGTAGTTCCAGCTACTTGGAAGGCTGAGGCGGAAGGATCGCCGGAGCCCAGCAGGTCGGGGCTGCGGTGGCCGGGAGCGGCCACTGCACTCCAGTCTGGGCGACGGAGTGAGACTCCAACTCAAAATTAAATAAATAAATAAATAAATAGTAAACTAGAAATAAGTGTCTATAGGAATTTAGTATGAGCAGAAGTGGTTGTCAGAGGATAGGAAACCAGTTGAAGCTAGTAATGACATGGAGGTAAGGGAAATGTCACTCAAAGAAAATTTATATATCCTGTCCCAAGCACTAGAAATATTAAACTATTTTGAGCAATGTTATCCCTCAAAATAATCTAAATTGGCCGGGTTCAATGACTCACGCCTATAATCCCAGCATCTTGGGAGGCCAAAGTGAGAGGACTGCCTGAGCCCACAGGTTCAAGACCAGCCTGGGCAACTTAGTGAGACCTCGTCTCTTCAATAAATCAAAAAATTAGCCAGGCATGGTGGCGCATGCCTGCAGTTCCAGCTACTTGGAAGGCTGAGGCGGAAGGATTGCCTAAATCCAGCAGGTTGAGGCTGCAGTGGTTGCACTCCAGTCTGGGCGACAGAGTGAGACTCCAACTCAAAAAAAACAAAACTAAACTAAATTAATTAATGTAATCACTCCAAAAATGTAAGGGAAAATGGGAGACAAAAATAAAGTTGCTTTCTGATTATAACTTATAACTTATGAGTCATACTTATTCAACTTAAAGGTTATATTTGACTTGATAACTTTTTTCATAAACACATGTGCTCATGGTATATGGTTTTATATTGTATACATCATATATGGTAATATTTAATAAAAAATATAGTAATATTTTTCCTATTATTTTACTGAATTATAAAATTCTAAGTGTCTTATTTTATGGTTTCTGCCACCTGAACAAGTTTGTGAGTTAACACTACTTCAGGACTTGGATTTCACCAAAGTAAATCAGACTGTTCCTTTTAACTCTTTCAGGTTAACAAAAGTTCAGTTTTCTAAGTTCTTGGTTTAGAATATTAAATAATTCTACATCCTGAAAGAGGTAATACAGACTCAAAAACTTCTTACATCCACTGGCAGAATTTCCAGTGGTTTTAGAGGAAGATTCAACAGAATTTGGAAATGTAGAACCATATGATCACCTTACCTATTCTTTCCAAATCTCTTCAGTATATCCTGGGATATAAACACCTAATTTACCTCAAATTATGTCTAGAAATGACAACATACGTTAAATACATTAAATGTAGGACATACATTTAAGGTCATGTCACTGAACCATAATGTGGACAAAAGCATTCTACAGTGGTCTTTCTGGTACTTCAAATAAGAAATCCCTAAGGATGGAATTAAAAGTGGACTTATCTAGTGATAGATTAGGTTAATGGCCTTATGCCTGGTCTTTTTTTTGTTTGTTTGATATTATTCAATGGTGACATCTACAGGCCTATGAAGAGAAACACTAAAAGACTAATGCTGAATTCACCTGTATTATTTTATGACTGGTGTGAATCCAATCTCACACCAAACATTACTTTTGGTAACTCCTGGTGCTGTAGGAGAAAGTTAAGTTATGGAAACAAAAGGTATATGACCAAAGGCCCAATTACCAGAGTGCTCCCAGGCCCTCACTTACCGTGATTGAAGGGAGCCAAGAGATTTCCTGAAGGTAGACTGAATGTCTAACTGAAGCAGCCGAGGAATATCTGGGTATCCACCAAGCTGGGCCCAGAGAGAGTGCATGGGTGTCTTCTCTGCTATTGGGTAGCTTGAAGTGGACAGATCAACATTCCAGATGGCCTCTGCCTGGTCCTCTTGTCTGCAGAATCAGATAACATGAATTGGAGGTGACAAGCTTGCCTGAGAGCCACAGTCAATCAAAATACCTGAATCTTACTCTTCCCTCTTGTCTTGGCCACCACCTTGTACTATCATTTGCTCCCCTTGCACTGAGGAGCTTGAACTCTGCCCACTTTGACAGAGAGATGGATGGAAAAAGCAGCATTTGCTGAAACTGTTACCAAAGCTGCATTTTCATGATTTCATCTAGTAATCCATTTTAAAACTACCTTATTAGCTGCATGGAATATACAGACCACATATCTTTTCTCCCTTGTTCCCAAAGCTCCTGCTTTCTTAAAAAAAAAAAAAAAAAAGAGGAGTTAATGCCTCTAAGTTTCTTTATTACATTTAAAAAATTTTTTACTTATTTTTTAGTGAGGGTTTCATCTGTTGCTCAGGCTGGAGTGCAGTGTCACAACCATGGCTCACTGCAGCCTCCGGTTCCCGGGCTCAAGTGATCCTCCCTCCTCAGCCTTCTGAGTAGCTGGGACTACAGGTATGTGCTACTACGCCTGGCTAATTTTTTAATTTTTTTGTATAGTTGGGGGTCTCACTATGTTGCCCAGGCTGGTCTCGAACCACTGGGCTTAAGCAATCCTTCTACCTCAACCTCCCAACGTACTGGGATTACAGGCAGGAGCCACACCTAGTCAAATATTCTTAAAATAATTTGTATCTTAGTAAAGAACCTTCATTTTCTTTAGAGGAACTCAAATCAGATGTTGAATATTTAAGTAGAAATATATGTAAATAAACCTCTTGCCAAATTAGCTAAGGAAATTAATGCTCCTTTCGACTCTCCACTGCACTGTATCATAATTGTGGGGAAAGGAATTCTCTTGAGCAGGGAAAAGAAAACATTAGGTTCCACATATCATCCAAACAAAGTTTAATGTGAATCTTTCTAGCACACACCTCTGTTTCTTGAGTATGTCCGATTTTCTGTCCTCTTCTGGTAACTCTAAGAACGGCCATTGAACAAATTTGGTAGAGATAGGTATCTGCTTTTCGTTGATGATCAAGGGGATAGGTTGACTAAGATTCAATTTATATATCTTTTTGAGCTACAAAAAAAAAAAAAATTAAGTCAGAAAAAGGAAGCCATGAAAAAAAAAGGATAGAATTTTTATGTTTTATTTTTTAGAGACAGGATCTCACTATGTTGCCCAGGTTGGTCTTGAACTTCTGGCCTCAAACAGTCCTCCTGCTTGACTTCCCAAAGTGCTGGCATTACACCATGCCTGGCCCAGGACAGAACCTTTAGAAGGGTCTTCTGACCTTGTCCTGGACCTTGTCCTAGACTCCTTCTTTTCCATGGGTTTGCAAATCCTCTTCCTCCTCCACCCCACATTCAACATGCATAATTTCAGAGGTGGCAGCTCTGATATATACAAATTTTGGTCCCACTTAAGTTCCAATCCTAGTGCTCTCATTTTTGTGCTGCGAGACTTTGGGTTCATTGCATAATTTATCTGCACTTGTTTCTCCTCATTTCTAAAACAGGGATAACAACACAGGGTTGTTGTGAGAATTGCATAAGATAATATATATGGAAGCACTTTATAAATTGTGAAGAACTATGCAAATGTAGTGATAGCTAACATTGACTGAATACAGACTGCATGCCAGACACTGAGCTAAGCATTTTCCTTACAGCAGTTCATTTTGTATTTATAACAACCTTATGAGGTAGGTACTATTATTATCCTTGTCTTACATATGGAGAATCTGCGGTTCAGAAAACTTAAGTGGCTTGCCTAAGGTCACCTGGCTAGCATGCAGTGAAGCTGATTGGAACTCGACAATCTGGTAGCAGAGGTAACACTCTTGACTCCCACCCTAATTCAGTGTGAGGTTGTTTTTTTGAGTCAGAGTCTCACTCTGTTGCCCAGGCTGGAGTGCAGTGGCATGCTCACGGGCACTGCAGCCTCGACCTGTTGGGCTCAGGAGATCCTCGACCTGCTGGCCTCAGCCTTCCAAGTAGCTGGAACTACAGGCACATGCCACCATGCCCAGCTAATTTTTTGATTTATTGTAGAGACGAGGTCTCACCAAGTTGCCCAGGCTGGTCTCAAACCCCTGAACTCAGGCAATCCTCTCGCCTTGGCCTCCCAAAGTGCTGGGATTTCAGGCTTGAGCCACCACGCCCGGCTCAGTGTGTGGTATTTATTGATATGTATCTTCTTACCCCTTTTGCTACTTCCTCTTCCTTCTTTTATTTATTTATTTATTTATTTGTTTATTTTTATTTTTGAGTCGGAGTCTCACTCTGTCGCCCAGACTGGAGTGCAGTGGCCGCTCCCGACCACCGCAGCCTCGACTTGCCGGGCTCCGACGATCCTTCCGCCTCAGCCTTCTGAGTAGCTGGAACTACAGGTGCGCGCTACCACGCCCGGCTAATTTTTTGATTTATTGTAGAGATGAGGGCTCGCCAAGTTGCCCAGGCAGGTCTTGAACCCGTGGGCTCAGGCAATCCACTCACTTCAGCCTCCCAAGGCGCAGGATTACAGGCTGAGCCACCGAGCCCGGCCCTCTCCCTTCTTTAGGCTATGATCCCCTACCTCATCTTCTGGATTCTGGCTTCCATGACCCCAGACCTTTATTCAACCCCTGAAATGTTCTTGGCATTGTGATTTCTGTTATATTATGTCACTGCCAGCTCATCCACTCTATCTATAGTATTTTTGCCAAATCAAAAACTGGAGCATATTCATTTTCTTTAAAATAAAGAGCTATAATATGTAAAATATAACTTCTGAAAAATTCAGAATATATGGTTGACTTGGATCAGGCTGTGATGAAAAAAAACTTTTTTTCTCTGTACCTTCCAAAGTTGCAAGTAAGATCATCTTATAAATTGATCAATGTTTATGAATGAAA
>CAUYQG010034219.1:0-13202 GCA_963574415.1 Tarsius wallacei | reverse complement strand
AAGCCTGTAATTCCAGCACTTTGGGAGGCCGAGGCGAGAGGATTGCCTGAGCCCGCAGGTTTGAGACCAGCCTGGGCAACTTGGCGAGACCTCATCTCTACAATAAATCAAAAGCCGGGCGTGGTAGCGCGCGCCTGTAGTTCCAGCTACTCGGAAGGCTGAGGCGGAAGGATCGCCGGAGCCCAGCGGGTCGAGGCTGCGGTGGCGGGAGTGGCCACTGCACTGCAATCTGTGAGACTCCAACTCAAACATAAAAAAAAATAATAATAAAAATATTAGCCCGCGTGGTAGCTCGCCCTGTATTTCCGGCTACTTGGTAGGCTGAGGCGGAAGGATCGCCGGAGCCCAGCAGGTCGACCCCGGGGTGGCGGTGAGCGTGCCACTGCATCCCAGCCTGGGCGACGGAGTGAGACTCCAACTCAATAACAAAACAAAGATGGGATGCAGGAACCGGTTGGGTGGAAGCGTGTGGAGAGCTCTGCCCTCTCGTGGCCATCTTTAGCACAGCGCCGGGGAGGTGGGGACGCTGCACTTGCTGTGCTGAAACTGACCACAAGAGGGCAGAAGAACACAACTTTTACCGCGCCAGCCCCTGGGGTCACTCGTTCCTAATCTCCAGGTTGGTCCTGGACTTCCCACCGCAGCCGGGTGCTCAGGTCCTGGGGCAGGAGTGACCTCAGAGAGCTGCCCACAGTAATGATGTCCGAACTGTCCCCATCAGCAGGCCAAGCATTGTCTTCTCTGGTTTCCACATAGCCCCGCAGCTCTAGGGAGGGGCACACCTTGACCCTGAACCCGGAGAGACGGAGGACAGTGCAGAACTGGGCAGCAGCGACCCGGCAGCCATGGATGCCAGCCCTGTCACCACTTGCTTGACCCTGGGAAAACCTGACGCATATAAAACTCATCATCTCTGAGAGGTGCTTCATAAAGCCATCCACGCATCCACTGAATTAAGAAGTTTGAGCACGCGTGAAGGGCTGGGTGCCGTCCTCATCACTGAGGACACAGTGACAAGCCAGGGGGCCTCGCCCTGCCCACATGGGATTTCTACTCCAGTGGGGGACCAAAGCATCACCCCAGAAATCAAAGTTTGGTTAGAGGCTCTGAAGGCATGGGGGGAAGGGGTGGTGTTCATCCCGGGAGTCACCAAAGACGTCCAAAGAAGGCGAAGGAGATGATGGGGGAAGAAAGAGTTTGGGGCAGAGGGAGCCACCGTGAGAAAGCCCGGAGGTGGACGAGAGCGTGGTGCCCGCGGGGAATGGGGGGAGGCCAGGCTGGAGGAAAAGCATGCAGCCACAAAAAGGAAGGAATGAGGTACTGACAACGTGCACAGCAGGGGGGACCAGGGTCACCAGACACAATGGGTCACGCACTCTACGATCCCACTCATGTGGGATGCCGAGAACAGTCACAACCATGGGGGCGTAAAAGGACTCCTGTGGTCAGGGCTTAGGGGGAGGGGAGTCGGCAGTGGCTGCCTGAGGGGTGCAGGGTTTTGGGTGATGAATGTGTTTTGGGACTAGATAGAGGTGATGGGTGTGGATGTCCTAAATGCCACTGAATGTTCATTTAAAAATGATTCACCTTAAAAAACTATTAGCATTATTTTATTTATTTTTGTAGAGACGGGGGTCTTGCTAGGTTGCCCAGGCTGGTCCTGAACTCCTGGGCTCAAGCAGTCCTCCCATCTTGGCCTCCCAAAGTGCTGGGACTACAGGCATGAGCCTTCGCGTCCAGCCTTAATATGATCAATCTTATGTTCTGTGAATTTCTTTTTTTTTTTTGAGCTGGAGTCTCACTCTGTTGCCCAGACTGGAGTGCAGTGGCCGCTCCCGGCCACCGCAGCCTGGACCTGCTGGGCTCCGGCGATCCTTCTGCCTCAGCCTTCCAAGTAGCTGGAACTACAGGTGCGTGCTACCATGCCCGGCTGGTTTTTTGATTTATTGTAGAGAAGAGGTCTCGCCAAGTTGCCCAGGCGGGTCTTGAACCCGCGGGCCCAGGCAATCCACTCACCTCGGCCTCCCAAGGCGTGGGATTACAGGCTGAGCCACCGAGCCCAGCTTGTTCTAGGCTCGAGAAAAACAAGAGCGCTGTGGCTGTGTTGAGTTCACTAAAGAGAGGCGGTGAGTGGCAGGTAGCAGGCAGCGGGTCCCACGGGGCTGGGAGGCAGGTGGAGGAGGCTGAATGTTGTGCTCAGAGGTCAGGGAGCCGCTGAAGGTTGAAGCAGGTGGTGCAGGCTTGTGGGTGTTTGTGAAAGAGCACCCTGACTGCCGGGTCACTCAAGATGCCAAAGAGGGCCACCATCCAGGTCAAGGCTGAAGCCCCGGGTCGCAGCCGGGAGATGGGGAGAGATGTGGGGGCTCAGGGGTGCCTGGCATTGGCAGGCGGTGGGGGTCGGTGATGGGGGACGGGGGAGTGCCGGCAGGTGGGCCTCCATCCTGTGCTTACTGGCCCCTGTGTGTGGCCAGGCCTGGGCAGGTCAGCTCACAGTGAGGTGAGGGATCCCAGCACCCTCCCCGCCCCACTCCCCGCCTGGACGTTCAGCCTGCGCTGGGTCACTTGCGATGACAGGGACTCAGCCATTCTGCCACTGGCTGCTCCGATGGTCCTAAGAGCGCCTTTGCGTTGAGCTGAAGTCTGCGTCTTCTCCACACTGGCTCATGTCCTCTGCGTCTCCTGCTGCAACCCTTCCCTGACTCACCCCAAAGTTCCTCTTGAACACCTCCTTGTCTCATTTAGTGCTCCCTACCTGTAGGGTCACTTTGTCCTCATTCCCCCATGCTCCTGTGTGTTCATGTCTCTCTTAAAGGGAACCCCGTGGCTGGGCGCGGTGGCTCAGCCCGTAATCCCAGCACTTGGGGAGGCCAAGGCAAGAGGATTGCCAGAGCTCGCGGGTTCGAGACCAACCTGGGCAACTTGGTGAGACCTCGTCTCTACAATAAATCACACAAAAAAAAACACTAGCCGACGTGGTGGCATGCTTCTGTACTTCCAGCTACTTGGAAGGCTGAGGCAGAAGAATTGCCTAAGTCCAGCAGGTGGAGGCTGTGGTGGCCGTGAGTGTGCCACTGCACTCCAGTCTGGGTGACAGAGTGAGACTCCAACTCAAAAAAAAAAGTGAACCCCGTGTGGCCTGACGTGGGGGTCAGAGAGTGTCTGCCACCTCCTTTGTTCTGCACATTATGCTGCTTTTTTTTTTTTTTGAGTCGGAGTCTCACTCTGTCGCCCAGGCTGAGAATCCATGGCACACTCACGACCACTCCAGCGTTGATCTGCTGGGCTCCAGTGATCCTTCCACCTTTCCAAGTAACCGGAACTACAGGCGCATGCTACCACATCCAACTTATTTTTTGTTTTATTGTAGAGCTGAGGTCTCACCAAGTTTGCCCGGGCGGGTCTCAAACCCGCAGGCTCAGGCAATCCACTCGCCTCGGCCTCCCAAAGTGCTGGGATTACAGGCTGAGCCACCGAGCCCGGCCCATGCTTCCATTAATGCAACCAGAGTGCCTCCCTGGAAGCCACAACATATTGTGGATTGATCAGAGGTGACACAACTTAAACCCATCACCTTTTCCCCTCTCATATCCTCAGCTGTGTTCGTCACCCTGTCCTGTAGTTCCAAGCTGGTTTGGAGGAAAGATTCATCCAGGGTCAGCTTTCTGAAGAGGGAGCAGATGGCCTGGTTCTGGCCTGGGTCTGGCCCTTCACTGCATGATGACCTTGGACATCTGAGCAAGATTAGAATCTGGTTTTGCCTTTCACCTTCCTGAGCCTCAGTTTCCTCATCTGTAAAATAGATAACAACAGTGCTCACCCTATTTGTGTCAGGGCTAAATGAAAGATTGATGCAAAGTCCACAGTCTGCAGGGAACAGTATTCTGGCTCCTTCTCTTGCTGAGAGATTTTGAGTTACCTTGAGCAAGTCATGTACCCCACAGAGACAGACGATGGGTATGGATCGGGCATTCGTTCAACAAACACTTCTTACATCCATGGTGGCCCAGATCCATACAGATGTGCTGAGAGTGGAACTTGGGCTCTGTCTCCAGCCTTTCCAGCCCGATAGTGACTCTGGACACAGACATGAACAGGGTTTCACACTTGTGGTGTGGAAAGTGACCCAGCCACAGTGGCCTGAGGGTCCTGGGAGTACTTGAAACCAAACTCGTTGCCTGCTGGGTGTCCCTAGAGGCCATACCCTGCTGCAGCTCTAAGCCTGGGGTAGTGGGTAGTGCAGTGGCCAGGAAGAGAGGAAGGAGCCCTCGGATGCCCTCCGGACCCAGCCGTCCCTGGAAGGAGCCCCAGGGAGAAAGTCCCTGGAACACCCTTGAGATGACCTTGTCGTTTGCTTTTTTTTTGAGTCGGAGTCTCACTGTGTTGCCCAGGCTGGAGTGCGGTGGGACAGTCTTGGCCACCACAGCCTCGACCTGCTGGAATCAGGTGATCCTTCCACCTCAGCCTTCCAAGTAGCTGGAACTACAGGCGCATGCCTCTAAGCCTGGCTAATTTTTATTTTTTATTTTTTTTTGAGTCAGAGTCTCACTGTGTTGCCCAGGCTGGAGTACAGTGGCACAGTCTTGGCCACCATAGCCTCGACCTGCTGGGCTCAGGCTATCCTTCTGCCTCAGCCTTCCAAGTAGCTGGAGCTACAGGTGCCCGTGACCACATCTGGCTTATTTTTTGATTTATTGTAAAGACGAGGTCTCGCCAAGTTGCCCAGGCTGGTTTCAAACCCCTGGGCTCAGGCAAACCTCTTGCCTTTGCCTCCCAAAGTGCTGGGATTACAGGCGTGAGCCACCACACCCAGGCTGCTTCTTTTTCTTGAATGTGATCTTGGAGTGGTGGTGGTGGCGGTGAAATGTATGGTTGTTTGTTTGTCTTGCTTACCTTCCTTCCCTCCTACCCTTTCTCCCCCCCACACACATTTTTCCAAAGCAGTCATCCTATTAGTTTGGATCGGACAGTTGAACATGATAGCCTTGGTTCAATGTTCATTGTTGGAAACAAGGAAAGAAGAACTATCGCCCACAGTGTTGTTACTCAGAGAGAACTACTGAAAATATTTTGGAAAATCGCTTTTTTTTTCTTTGTGTTTATATCATTTAAACATTGGGGTCAGGTATAGTGACTCCAAGTGCGTTGGGAGGCTGAGGCAGGAGGATCACTTGAGCCCAGGGGTTTAAGACCAGCCTGGGCATCATAGCAAGACCCTGTCTTTAAAAAAACAAGAACAAAAATTAGTTGGGTGTGGTGGCATGCACCCGTAAACCCAGCTACTTGGGAGGATCACTCAAGGCAGGAGAATCACTTGGGCCCAGGAGTTGGAGGCTGCAATGAGCTATGATTGTGCCATTGCCCTCCAGCCTGGGTGACAGAGTGAGACGCCAACAACAACAACAACAAAAAATTCCTCCCCTAAAATTTGGACTAGTTTACACTCCTGTGCAGACAAAGTGCAAGTGTCTGTTTCCCACAAGCTCCCCCAGCCCTGGATATGACACTTTTATCTGTCTTTAAAACTTCTGTACCCCCATCTTTTTTTTTTTTTCAGTTGGAGTCTCACTCTGTCGCCCAGACTGGAGTGCAGTGGCCACTCCCGGTCACCGCAGCCTCCACCTGCTGGGCTCCGGCGATCCTTCCGCCTCAGCCTTCCGAGTAGCCGGAACTACAGGTGCGTGCTACCACGCCCGGCTGTGTACCCCCATCTTCTGCTTTACAAACACACAGCCGCCCTGTGGAAACAGGTCATCCCCAGCGAGGGGCTGGGAGGGAGCTGAGGGAGGTAGGTGTGGTCAACTGGAGAATGCCACATCCCAAGAGGCCCTCTTCTACATCCCCAGGGTGTGGGGCTCTGTAAGCCCTCCGGCAAGGGGCTTTGCAGATGGGATTAAGGTTAAGAACCTCAAGATGGGAAGATTGTCGCGGATCATGCAGGTGGGCTCTAACTAATCCTACGAGTCCCTTATACAAATCCTTCAAGGGGAGAATCCTTCCCGGCTATGGTCCAGGATGTGAAGTTGCCGACTTGGAAGACGGAGCAGGAGCCTATGGGCCAAGGGACACGGCCTCAGGAAGCTGGAAAAGGCAAAGAAATGGCTTCTCCCTGAAAGCTTCCAGAAGGACGTGCCCTGCTGACATCTGGATTTTAGCCCAGTCAGACCCATGTTGGGCTTCTGGCCTTTAGGACTGTAAGGTAATTCGTTGTTTTATTTATTATCTATTTCTAATTCATTTTAATTTTTTAGAGATGAGGGTGCACTATGTTGTCCAGGCTGGTCTTGAACCCCTGGCCTCAAGCAGTCCTCCTTCCTCAGCCTCCCAAAGTGTTGGGATTACAGGTGTGAACCACCATGTTTGGTCAATTTGTGTTTTTTGTTTGTTTGTTTGGTGTGTGTGTGTGTGTGTGTGTTTGAGTTGGAATCTCACTCTGTCTCCCAAGCTGGACTGCAATGTCACAATCACAGCTCACTGCAACCTCAACTTCCTGGCTCAGGCCATCCTTCTGCCTCAGTCTTCAGAGTAGCTGGGACTATGGATGTGTGCCACCACACCCAGCCCTTATTTATTTATTTTTTTTGAGTTGGAGTCTCACTCTGTCACCCAGCTGTAGGGCAGTGGCATGCTTACGGCCACCGCAGGCTAAACCTGCTGGGTTCAGGTGATATCCTCCCGCCTCAGCCTTCCAAGTAGCTGGTACTATAGACACGCGCCACCATGCCCAGCTAATTTTTTGACTTTTTATTGTAGAGATGAGGTCTTGCCAAGTTGCTCAGGCTGGTCTCAAACCTGTGGGCACAGGCAATCCTCTCACCTTGGCCTCCCAAAGTGCTGGGATTATAGGCATGAGCCACGCGCCCGGCCCAGCAGATGCTTTTTATGGGCCTGTCACATCTCCTTGGCTCCGTTTTCAGGGGAACTCAAACTAAGGGATGACCATGACAAAATCTGAGTGTAGTAAGTACCAGAAGGATCATCCATAAAGGGCTCTGAGACGCAAGAAGGTCACGCCCATGACAGACAAGCTTGGTGGACAATGCAGGTTTAAGCAAGACCAGAGAGACATGACAACCAAATGCAGCCAAGAAACTTGATTGGATCCCAGGGATAATAAAAAGACAGTTTGGAGCGCGTTGAAGAAATCAGGATGCAACGCAGACTGCATTGATGGCACTGTTGAATCCACGTTATTCTTTTTTTTTTTTGAGTCGGGGTCTCACTCTGTCACCCAGGCTGGAGTGCAGTGGCACACTCATGGCCTCGACCTGCAGCCTCGACCTGCTAGGTTCAGGCAATCCTTCCGCCTCAGCCTTCCAAGTAGCTGGAACTATAGGCGCATGCCACCACGCCCAGCTAATTTTTCTTGATTTATTATAGAGACAAGGTCTCTCCATGGTGCCCAGGCTGGTCTCGAACCCCTGGACTCAGGCAATCCTCTCACCTCTGCCTCCCAAAGTACTGGGATTATAGGCACCATGCCCATCAAATCCACGTTATTCTTGGGTGTCATGATGATGCTGTGGTTCGAGGTCTCACCCTGTCGCCCAGGCTGGAGTGCAGTGGCATGATCACAGCTCACCATAGCCTCAACCTCCTCCTGGCCTCAGGCAATCCTTTTGCCTCAGCTTCCCAAGTATCTGGGTCTATAGGTGAAAGACTCCATGCCAGTTTTTTGTTTGTTTGTTTTAATTTTTGTAGAGATGAGGTCTTACTATGTTGCCCAGGCTGATCTCAAACTCCTGGGCTCAAGCAATCCTCTTGCCTCAGCCTCCCAAAGTGCTGGGATTACAGGCGTGAGCCACCATGCATGGCCAGGAGTCTTTGTTCTTAGGAGATGTATATCTATGTGTTCACGTGTGAAGAGTCAAGGTATTGGCAAGTGACTTCTAAATTAGCAGGAAAAAGAGTGAGAGATCAGGAAGATGAGAAGGAGAACGAAAAACGTGTTAAAATGTTGAGAGTGGGTGAACTTGGGGGAGAGGCACACGGTATTCACTGTACTTAGTTCACCGACTCCAGATAAAGAAAGAAGCCATCCTCGGGAACCAGGAAGGCTTCATGGAGGAGATGCTGTCTAGGAAGAGCCTGGGGACGGGATGTGCTCAGGGCAGAGATAGGATGCTGTCCTGGAAGGGCTGCAGCCTTATCTCCCTTAACTCCTTCCTTCTGGAGTTCAGACCTCACTGAAGCTTGTAGAACAGATACTCGCCAACTGGAGAACGCATGTTCTTGTAGAATGTTTGAGGATGACTGGTCAAGATAAACCCCGTGCCAGGCCGTAAAATGAGTTCCAGCAAACTTAAAAGGATGGAAACAAAGCAGAGTATGTTGTCTGAGGCAATGGAATTAGATACATTCGGGTGACTGGATTGCCTGAGCCCGTGGGTTCGAGATCCGCCTGAGCAACTTGGCGAGACCTCATCTCTACAATAAATCAAAAAACTAGCCGGGCGTGGTAGCGCGCGCCTGTAGTTCCAGCTACATTTTTTTTTTTTTTTTTGATAGAGACAGAATCTTTGTTGGCCAAAGCCAGTCTCAAACTCCTGGCTTTAAGCAGTCCTCCCACCTCAGCCTCCCAAAGTACTGGGATTACAGACATGAGTCACCATACCCAACCAATCTAAGTATTTTTTGCTAGTTTTATATCAGCACACAGTGCTTTTTGAATTTTATTCTTGTAATGTCCACTAGAGTTCTGAAGGTGTTATCTAGCCTTAGTATTATTAAATTGTAAGATGGAGAAGAAAACTTGGCAGTCTTTTCAGTATTCAGATTGAGGGTCAACTGAGTACTGATTTTCAGTTATAATACCTTAAACAACTGTTAAAACCTGTAGCAACTATGAATAAATGAGATGCCATGCAATGTTAACTTTAAGAAGGTTTGGGTTCACAAATATCAATACAATATCTTTGCAGATGAATACAGTATCTTTTTAAGTTTTAAAAATTTGATTCTGAATTTGCAATGGGGCAGCAGTTTCTCTTACCAAAAATAAGTAACTGAAAAAAATTTATGTAATATATTTATGCATGTTTATATGGATTTGTCAAAGATAAATATTTGTAGAGCTCATATACCATTTAAAGAGTTTGTTTAAGCCACATCTACATACCCTTTCATACACACAAAATTCAATTTAAAACCTTCCTTTTCTCTGTAGGTTAACTATTTGTAAAGTGTTTCAAGAGACTATGAGGAAATGCCTCAATGCCTCAGTCAGGGAGAATTCCAGTGACATCTGCAGTGGAGAATTATATGGAGAATGGGAAACAGAAGAGGCCGATATTGGAAGAGCAGGTGGGGGAGTAGGACATTAGGTCAGATATAATAAAACCCTTTATGTAGAACTTTACAAATACTTTTTTTATTATGTCTGTAGCACTTTAATATGTGAGTGTACTTAATAGAAGAATAAGAAATCATTGCTCAAGTCGCCTGTGGCACGAGAAGGGGATATGTATTTATATGATGAGTAGTGTTGGTAGAGCTTTGTAGAATAATCTGGTTATGAGAAAAGGCTAATGTTTTATGCTTCAGGCCTTCAGAGTAAATTAGGCACCTCGTGGTGGGTTTTATTTTATTTTATTTTATTTTGTTTTGGTTAGTGTCCTACTCTGAGGTACTGTTAATTTGGAATGAAATCCATTAGGGATTTAATTTACGACAACTTTATTTTGAAAATTTTAAAATTGGAGGACAATTACAAGAATGGTACACACTGTGTATGGTGGCTCATGCTTGCAGTCCTAGCACTTTGGGAAGCCAAGCAGAAGGATTGCTTAGGATCAGGAGTTTAAGACCAGCCAGGACAACATAGTGAAACTCTGTCTCTACAAAAATAAAAATAAAAATAATTAACCAAGCATGGTGTTATGCATCTGTAATCCTAGCTACTTGGGAGGCTGAGGCGGGAGAATCACTTGAGCCCAGGAGTTCGAGGCATAGTGAACTATGATTGCACCAGTGCACTCTTGCCCGGGTGACAGAGCGAGACCCTGTCTCTTAAAAAGAGAAAAAAGACTGGGTGTATTGGCTCACGCCTGTAATCCCAGCACTTTGAGAGGCAAAGGCAAGAGAATTGCCCGAGCCCAGGGGTCTGAGACCAGCCTGGGCAACTTGGCAAGACCTCATCCCTATAATAAATCAAAAAACCAACTGGGCATGGTTGTGCGTGCCTGTAGTTCAGCTACTTGGGAGGCTGAGGCAGGAAGATTGCCTGAACCCAGCAGGTTGAGGCTGTGTTGGCCGTGAGCGTGCCACTACACTCTAGCCTGGGCGACAGAGTGAGACTGCTATTCAAAAAAAAAAATAGTACAAAGAATTTCGTATACTCTTTACACATTTTTTAGTTTTTGCCACATGTTATTTGTCATTCTCTGGAGAGATCTACACACACACATACATATTTATGTATACACACATATACATGGCACTTTAGCTTATTTTGTGTTTCATAATAGTGACATTAAAAATTTCCATAAAAAGGCTTAGCACCAAATAATTTTTAAGAAATGTTAAAATTAAAAGTTTTATAAATCATCATTTGAGTTTCTTCTTTATAACTCTGCTTTCTAGGATCCTGCCATATTTTAAATATGGTGCCATATTTTAGTGTTGCCGCTTTTAGCTTTCTCTCTATGGTCTCCTATTTCATTTAGCTCGTTGCCAGGAAGAAAGTTTTAAATTCATTCTAATTTTTGTTTTAACCTTTTGTACTTTGATGTCCCCTCTGAGGGCGCATTGTCAGTGTAGCAGACCACTCAGTTGACCTCTCTCAGGGTACATAAAGAGATTGCTGGTGATTTACAGGACAAACTTAGGCAAGTGCAAATTTTTAAAAAAATGTATGTTTCCTTGAAATGTTCCATTCAAATTGCATAAAAAATTAAATGAAGAAACAGAATATATACTGAGATATTTATAAAAAAGTATCAGCTGGCATCAATGTAGAAAGAATGTATGAAGTGCTTTCACAGTAGTGCACAGACTATTATTAATGTGGGAGGAAGAAAATGAGACCACATTGCTTGAATAGAAAAACACCAGGTAGAAGATGTCAGATTACTACTGCACAACATGTATCAATGCATAATGGCGACTGTTTCACACCACACATTAGAAAAATATAAGATACAAATTTTTAATTTTTTTGGTCATAAGTAAGTTCCTTGATATACAAAATTTCATTATAAGCTAAATATCATTATAATAAAATAATTAAATCCAGTGCTATAACATGTAAGATGGAGTGATTTGTTTTTCATTTTCATAAAAAAGTGTGGTCGAATTGTTGGTAGGTGATTCTTGAGATGTCTCCAGGTGCAGGGGATTAAAATAGGGTTCAGCTTGTCAGAAAGGACAACAGAAGCTCAAGATGCAACTATTGAGTTACATGAAGTGGAACTGTAAACCAGAATGGGAACTCCTTACTTTCTGACATTTCTGGGCTTGCTTTCTTGAATGGTTTCACTGTGAAGTAAATAATTAATAAAAATCAGTTAGGAGTTCATTTTATGAAATTTGGTATAAATAGGTAGAATAATGAACTAGAGTGAGCATTGACTTTAGAGCTCAATGTGTCTGTTTTGAATCTCAGTGATACTCGTTATTGGGTATGTAATCTTGACCAAGATAGTTAATCTCAGAGAAGAATTCTAGTAAAATGCAGTGCAAGTGTTTTTGAGGGCAATAGAGATAATGTTTGTGAAATGCATAATAGTGCCTGGCACACAGTTGTGCTTAATAAATACTTACTGTGCTTTTATAAATTCATAAAATGTCAATGCTAGAAGGGATATTAGAAATTACCCCAATAATATTGGTATGGGAGCAAAAGTAAAAAACTATAAAACAAAATAAGCAGATAATGAAATCAGTTCAGAATAGGTAAGTAACTGTTACGGCCTTTAACAGTCTAGTCTAAGCTCCTTGAGAACAGGGACTGTTTGTATCTTTTACCTTGTGCTCTATGGAGCACAGTGATGGACTTTAGACATATTACAATGTCAGAAAGTTATATTTTTATCTGATTTTTTTTTCTTTTTTGAGTTTGAGTCTCTTTCTGTTGCCCAGGCTGGAATGCAGTAGCATGCTCCCGACCACCACAGCCTCAACCTACTGGGCTCAGGCAATCCTTCCGCCTCAGCCTTCCAAGTAGCCAGAACTACAGGTACGCACTACCACGCCTAGCTCATTTTTTGATTTATTGTAGAAATGAGGTCTCACCATGTTGCCCAGGCTGGTCTCAAACCCGTGGGCTCAGGCAGTCCTCTCGCTTCGGCCTCCCATAGTGCTGGGATTATAGTCTTGAGCCACTGTGCCCGGCCGTTTTTAATCTGATTTAAAATGTTTGTTGTCAGCCAGGTGTGGTGGCTCGTGCTTGTAATCCCAGCACTTTGGGAGGTGGAAACGAGAGGATTTGAGACCGGCCTGGGCAACTTGGTGAGACCTCGTCTCTACAATAACTCAAAAAAAAAAAAATAAGCTGGGCATGGTGGTACACCTCTGTAGTTCCAGTTACTTGGTTTTTGTTTTTTTTTTTGTTTTTTTTTTTGAGTTGGAGTCTCACTCTATCGCCCAGACTGGAGTGCAGTGGCCGCTCCCGGCTACCGCAGCCTCGACCTGCTGGGCTCCGGCGATCCTTCCGCCTCAACCTTCCAAGTAACTGGAACTACAGGCGTGCGCTACCACGCCTGGCTAATTTTTTGAAATATTGTAGAGATGATGTCTCGCCAAGTTGCCCAGGCGGGTCTCGAATCCGTGGGCTCAGGCAATCCACTCACTTTGGCCTCCCAAAGTGCGGAAATACAGGCTGAGCCACCGAGCCTGGCCCTGATCCTTGTTCTTAAAGTCATGTGTGGGAACCCTGGTGAGCCTTCAGCTTCCCAGGCTCTTCTCTTCTTTCCAAAGAACAAACCATTGTTCATTGTTTATGCCCTTATAATAGTATATACCTCTTGTCAGTTCCATCCAGTACCCTCTGACCTTTCTGATACAAGTATTCCTTACCTTCCACCTTGTTTTCTGATTGTGTAGTAGTACATAGCAAGTGCTTGGACTGGTTGAAGTGAATGCAGTGTGAGACTGTAACATTTTGGGGCCTGGTGTTGGTGTACAAGAATCGTAGGCTCGATTCTAGAACAAGCCACTAGCCTTTCATCTCTCTTGGCCAACTTTCTTTAAGGATAGTGATGATAAGT
>CAUYQG010034217.1:0-13502 GCA_963574415.1 Tarsius wallacei | reverse complement strand
ATGAATATGCTAATTACCCTGATTTAATCATTGACATTGCATACATGTATTGAAATATCATTTTATACTCCTTTATTTATGTACAGTTATTATGTGTACTTTAATTTTTTTAAGAGAAAAGGCAGTCTTGGAACATAGACTAGAACAGGTGAAGAAGAAAGTGAAAAAATGAGACGTTTGCCTGTAAAAGAGAAGACAGATACAGGGGAAGACTTTGAGGCTTATAAAACATTTTGTTTAATGAAGGAAACATATATGTTTTCAAGATAATGATATAGGCAAGGTACAGAGATTTTTAGAGTAGCGAAACTATTCCGTGTCATACAATAATGGTGGATACATGTCGTTATACATTCATCAAAACCCACAGAATGTGCACCATCAAGAGTAAACCCTTGTAAACTATGGACTCTGGGTGATAATGATGTGCCACGTTTATTGGTTGTAACAAAAATCACTCTCCAACAGGGTGCTGATAATGAGTGGGACTGTGAATATGTGAGGTCAGGAGGCATATGGGAACTCTAAAAATTTTGTGTGAACCTAAAACTGCTCTAAAAAAAAGTTTAGTTAAAAAAAAAAAAGAATGGAAACCATCTACTTTAGATAAAGATAGAGAGAGGGGAAGAGAGAGACTAAATATACATGAAAAAGAGGATATGGTATTTTATGAAAAAAAGAAGAATTAAGTATCAACACAAATACTGAATGCTAAAAGGCAGAAAACCTTTCCCCACCCCACTCCCAGAATGCTGGGAGCAAGATTTTACCCTTCAGAATGACATTAGAAGACAATTTCCTGAAGGTTATAATTGGCTCAAGAGGAAATACCTGAAGATACTGACATGCGATTCCTCAACATATGACCCCTAAATCATCCTACAGAGAAGCTTTACCTTGAGGCCTCCTACCTACACATTTAGAACTTCCAACCTTCTCTTCTATTTTCCTTCAAAGTCATGAGCAAGCATACTAGACACATGGAGAAATCTTGTAAGATGAAAACTAGAAAAGCTTTTCCAACAAATAGGAAAAAACAAAGTAGCTTGGAGGGAAAGTCATGAGCAGGAGAAAAAAAAAAAACACTACAAGCTATCTACCATTTAGTAGCCTCAGAAAAATTAAAGAAGAAATAACGTTCATGAAACATGATTTAAAACATTATGACAGATAGGAAAACCACAATAGCACAGAGATGAAAGATAAAGTTGAAGAAATCTCTTAGAATTAGAACAGGCAGTTAAAGAGATTTAAAAAATAGAATTTTTTAAAAGTACAGTGCAGGTTGTCTAGCATTTTAAGAAAAAAAAATCCATAAAGAAGGAACAGAAGTTCATTAATTATATTGTTGAAGAAAAATTTCCAGAATTGAAGAACATAATTTTTTAAATATTAAAGACCTCTTAACAAAAAAAAAAGATAAACATCATTGTAAACATTTTTAGACACAAAAAACAGATTCTAAAAAATTCAAAAATAAATAAATAAATAAGTGACCTACATAGAGAAATGCCTTCAAAATTCCGGTCCACCAACCAGATTTTTACATTCTTCAAACGATCAGTAAAGTATGAAGATTAAATAAAAATAATTTCAGATATAAGTGGTCTCAAAAAATTTACTTCCCATTGAACCTTTTATCAAGAAACAACCACACACAAAAAATCTAAGAAAGTGGAAGGTATAGAAATAAAAGCTTTAAAACAGGAATGCAATCAAAGGAATTCTGTGAACAGGAGAAGGAAGGTCCCAGGAGGTCAGTCTTACATCTAGTTAAAAAAAAAAAAAAGCAGTCATTCCAGTTGGAATAGTACGAGGTACTACCAAAGAGGTAGAAAGACAGATGTCATTATGTCACCATCATACTCTCTTTTTGGGAACAAAATGGTCAAGTAACTGTGACCCAGAAGCTTTGGGGTATTTGAATTCTCATGAACATTGTCTATAAAATTCCTACTCTTCCCTCTATGTTCTACCACACTGGACCAGCTAAAGACTCTCTTTTTTTTTTTTTCACGTTGACATTTGAGAGCCCTGAGAGCTTCAAGTAGGCCATTTTAAGTTCAAAGGCAAAAAGCAAAGAGTGGCCCACTCCCTCTGACCACATTGTCTTCATGTACATAGGACCTCATCCATATTATAGCCATGCCAGACACCCTGAGTGCAGTGAACTCTGTTTTTCTCGTACTTTACTCATTACCTGGCCCACTGACTTCCCAAAGATGGATTGTTGTAATTATTAAGTAATCTGAAGCCATGAGATCATGAACCACAAACCCTGTTTACCCAATCTTCTCCTAGGAGGCTTCTTATGATAAGGGAAGAGTCTTCCTTTCCTTATACAAGCCTATACTTGTTACTCAGTTTTTTTCAAAACTAGAAGACAAGGAAATAATTTGGACAAAGTTGGTTTATTAATAGTCACAGGGGTATAGCAGAGTGGAGATGTAATTGAGGAAAAGAATTAGCCCGTTACTTAACCTCAGTAGTGGCACAAAAGAGAGAGTTCATTTTACTATTATTCTTCTTCTTTGTTCTTTATTATTTTTTAAACTCTTTATATAAGCTCTATAGTATATGTTATATACTTACCAAGTAAGAAGAACAAAATAAAGAAATAGAGGAAATAACATAAGAAAAATGGAAGAAAGGGAAGGAGAGAAAGTGAAGAGGATGTTACAAGCAATCAATTATTATTGAGTGCTATTAATAAGGTAGATTTTAGGCTACAAATTAAATAGGGAAGAAAGTAAATAAAAAATAAGGCCGATAAACTGTGAAAGATGAGTGATCAATAAACTACTAGTGTCACTGAAATCATAGTGTGGTCATAGAAACGACACTGGATAAACTAGGCAGAAGAACAGAAGTATGTTGCCTGAGTAGACACTTGAATTAGTGGATAAAGAAATTGAGGTCATAGAAACTACTGTGTTGATCCTAATAGCTGATTCTTTTTTTATTGGCATATAAAAATTATATGTAGTTGTGGGGTAAAATGTGATGTTTTGATATATGTATACATTGTGAAATGATTATATCAAACTAATTAGCATATCCAGCACCTCACGTATTCAGCATTTTTTTGTGTGTGTGGTAAGAATATTTAAAAATCTATTCTCATTAATTTTTAAATATATAATGCTCATATATTATTATTCACTATAATCACCCTGGTGTGCAATAGATCTCCAGAACTTTTCCCTCCATTCTAACTGAAACTTTACACCCTTTCACCAACATCTTCTCATTCCTCCTCACCCCCAGCCCTCACCCCCAGCCCTCATTACTCTACTCTCTACTTCTGAGTTTTTTAGATTCCACATGTAGAGATCACACAGTATTTGTCGTTTTGTGCCTGGCTTATTTCACTTTGCACAATATCCTCCAAGTTCATCCATGTTGTCACAAATGTCAGAATGTCCTTCTTTTTAAGGTTAAATAGTAGTATTTCATTGTGTCTAGCTTGCCTAAGCATTCACCTTTAAACATGGTTGATGTCCTGAGGCCAAATTAGTAATTACATAGTAACAAGCCATATGAAACAATTTTTGTAGAATTTGAATATGATCTTGAATTTGATAGTCTTTTAGAGCAGCTTCTCTGTGATATCAGTTAGTTAGGTTTTCTACCTCTTTGATCTCACCCTTCTTCTGTCTCCATATGTATATAAATATAGATATAGATAAATATATACAGATACATAGATATAGCAGAGTTACTGCAATTCTAAGGAGTTAAAAGTACAGATAAAGCTCAAGACCAGCCTGTACTAGGGTAACCATACTGACAATTATACACTTAATCATAGTTTTATACATATATATATCTTTATCTCACATATGATGTATACCCATATTGCATATATCATATAGAAGGTGATATATGTGTGATTTTATAGGTAAAAAAAATGATACATATTTATATCATATATTAGGTATGATATTATAGCACCTTTATTATATATGTGATATATAGAAATATAGATAAGTGTAGATACAATCAGCGATGTGCAACCATGAGTACAGTTATCCTGGTATAGGCTAACATGGGACTGCTTTCTTCTCTTCAGTCCTCAAAACTGTAGAAAAGCCATATTACCTCTGGCCCACTTTCCTACCAGCTCTCATGTGACAGTGAATCTACTTAGTTCAAGGAAGTAGACAAAACTTTTCCAAAATAAATATTAGGAAATAAATATAGACGAATAGATGTTCCATTTACTGTAAAATATGCTGCTGTTGATTTACCTTTGTAAGATTATCTGACAGTTTGATAGGGTCAAGACCAAATGGGAGTTCAGTTCTAAACTATCAATGTCACTTGCAGTGAAGTCACTGTAAAATGTTGGTCCTTTGAGCCATGACAAATTAATCAGTGCGCCAGACCAGGTCAATATTTTAATGGAGACCAAGCACTGTTTTGGTTACCTCTGGCACAGGCAATTCTGTAGGCAACAAAATAATGTCTTCTGAGGTCAATGCAGAATGCCACACCAGCATTTCAATAGATAGTACTTAAGTTAGCAGTGCCAATAACAATGATGTAAGGGTCCTATGGTTCTTTGGCAAGAGAAAAAAAGCTTCCCCTTTATTTGCCAAATTTTACTTAACATTATTACATCTTTCTTCTTCCAATATTTTTAGCTGTCTATAATAGTCTTCATTCTCTTGTTAAACTTTTGGGCAAAATTGCTCTCTTAAATTCTTCAGAATTAGTCTCTTCCTGCATTAACCATTGACCATTGACATACTGTATAGTTTCCATATTATTTAGATAATCTGTTAAGAGCTTGTGCTTGAAAATAAATATTAAACTTAGTGAGATGCATGCAGTATATCTAATAAGAAATTTAATATATTCTGTGGTATTTTTCTATTTCCTCATTGCTTGAAAATTTATTTAGACATAAATTAGAGAAAAACAAGTATTTTTGTGTAGGTCTAAAAGTTTTATTCCCTAGCTTAAACTTGTTGGACAGAGCAGTCAGACTGAAACTCATATTAACAAAATCAAAAGTGACAAATTCAATTTATCTGTTTCAGAAAGTGTCTCTCAAAATATTGGCAGAGGTCTTTTCATCATTCTGGACAGTGGTGGCAAATGGTGTGATATGAGGGAAAACTTGGGCTGTGCTAATCAGAAAAGATGAGTGAGTACTAGTCAAAAGATGCCAATATGTTTGAGTGGAAGCACTTGGAGACCCTAGCAAACCTTTTCCTGTCTGTGCTAAAACTTCTAACAAAGTACAAACAGCGCTTTTTAACAGCTTACAGAGTTGAAAAGCCTAGAAATCAGAATTCCTGAGTTCTAGCTCTGGTTTTTCCAATAATGGACTGTGGGTTAATCACATTTCACCTGTTTGGATCTTAGTTTCCTCATCTGTAAAAAAAAAAAAAGAAATTTCTTTTTGTTTTAAAATTTTTTATAGCACCTTATAAACTTAATTACTACATGTAGAAAAACAACTCAAATGCCTGCCTTACTGGTTATCACTATCCTAATGTAAATAAATGAAAGTTAGCTTTCAATATACACAAATGCTAAGTTTTCTACTGATGTATTTAGTAATGAAATTCTGGTAAAACTACTTTATTTCTGGGAGCAACTGAAACACTGAAAATTAAATATTTTTCTGCCAAACAATCTTCTAAAGAGGTTGATAATGACACAATAGCTGAACTGCCCTTTTCCTATCTTTAGAATCATACTCAATTCTTTATCAACTCTCTATAAGATGCTCTATAATATGCTTTGACTCTCATGTGCCAAATTTTATGCATACTAGGTTCTAATTTATTGTTATTTCCTTGATTTTCATTAAAAATTATTTTCAAAATTAAGAAAACATTTAAAATTTTAAAAGGTCTTTCTCAATTTATAAAAGCACAAAATGTTTAAGGCTCCAATCATTTACTTTCTTCATCCACAGCAAATTTTTTATCATTCTATCATTCTGCCTAGAGCATTAAATATTAAAAATGAAGTCTTTACTAAATCACTAAATTACTAAAGCCAGAGAAGCCAAACATTTCTTAAAATCTCTGCCAGATTTACAATTTGTAAAGTCATGCTAAGAGCATTTTGTTTGGCACTTTCACATAAGGTCTAAACTATTATTCTATTACACTTCTAAAATCTAGTATGGCAGTCTTTAGTTTCATATGACATCCCTGACACGTCTTTGATAGGAACATCATCAAAACAGATAAACCATTTGACTAAATCTGAACTCTATGTCATGTGTAAATGTCAAGCATCTCTTCTATGGGGAAAAAAAGACAAAGTTGTGTCTAATCCTTTAGTCAACCCTTAAATTGAAAGCAAGTTGTTTAAGCTCACACATACTGTTTGAATTTGGGGCCACTAGTGATAAGGGATAATTAGTAAAGGGATATACTGTATTCAAACATCAAATTTTTTTTTTAACTTTCATAGCATGTTCCTGTTTGAACAACCCTACAACTCTTCTAGGATAACCTAATAGGCACATCTAAGTCAACATGACCAAACCAAACTCTTGAGTCTTGACACCCCTTCTCAATCCTGCTCCCTGTGTAAATCCCACATCCCTTCCACCCCTTGTTTTTGCCTTCACGCTAACTGGCATTAGCCTCACTTGTTCAAACCTAGCAGTCAACCCTCGTTCTACTCTCTCCTTACTCTGCACATCCAACTTATCTTCAAGTCCTTTCATTTCTATCCTTAAAATATAGTCTTGACTCTACCTACATCCCTCATCTTGACTGCTACTGCCTTCATCCAATACACCATCATCACTGCCCAGAAATACTGCTACAGCTCCTGAAGCAGACTCCCTATGTCCACTCTGTGACTTCCATTCTGTAGCACAGCAGCCAGGGTAAGATTTTTTAAATAGAAATTCCTTTCTTGGTCAAACATATTCAAGGACTTTATAATGCAATTTAAATCATACCCAAACTCTTTTCCATGACCAGAACAGCCACAGAAATCCAAACACCTGATGACCCTGCAAGAATCTTAGTGAACTCCCTCTCGGCCACAATGTTTCAACCTCTTTGACTCCTTTCAGTTTTTCAAACACAGTCACCTCTCATAACTTAAGGAAAACGCCCCTCCATGGAGTGCTTTCTGAGGATCCCATGCATGTAAGCAGGTTTCCCACCATTTTTCTTCCACTCTTCCACCCCTTTATTCTCCATGCAATACTCTTTTCATGGTCTTCATAGCGACTATCACCATTTGTAATTATGTGGTTGTTTGTTTGCTTAGCTCGTAATTGACTTTCTCCTCTATTAATCTGTTAGCTCCAGAAGAGCAAAGACTTCACCTTCATTGTACCACCTGTACTTAGCTGATGCCTAGTAGAGTATGGGCAGATGTATGGATAATATTGGTGTTATGTGCTGAATTATGTTTCCCCCAAAAGGTATATGCTGAAGTACTAATCCCCTGTACCTCAAAATGTAACCAGATTTGGAGATAAGGTTTTTAAAGAGATAATTAAGTTAAAATAAGGTTGTAGGGTGGATCCTAATCCACCCTGACTGATGTCTTTATATATTCAGAAGAGGAAAGTTGGACACAAATAGAGACACCAGGGATGAGTGCACACAGAGAAAAGGTCATGTAAGGACAAAGTGAAAAGGCAGCCATCCACCAGCCAAAGAAAGAGACCTCTGAAGAAACCAAACCTGCTGACACCTTGATCTCAGACTTTCTAACCTCCAAAACCATGAGAAAATAAATTTTTGTTATGTAAACCACCCAGTCTGTGTTATTTTTTTATGGCAACACTAGCAAACCAATACAATTGAAAATAAAATGTGCCGGGTGCGGTGGCTCACGAGTGTAATCCAGCACTTTAGGAAGATGAGGCGAGAGGACTGCCTTAGCCCAGGGGTTCAAGACCAGCCTGGGCAACTTGGCAAGCCCTTGTCTTTACAATAAATCATGAAAAATTAGCTGGGCATGGCAGTGCATGCCTGTATTTCCAGCTACTTTGAAGGTTGAGGTGGAAGAACTGCCTGAACCCAGCAAGTCGAGACCACTATAGCCATGAGACTGACTGCATTCCAGGCTGGGAAACAGAGTAAGATTCCAACTGAAAAAAAAAAAAGTAAAATGTAAATAGAAAAGCAAATCACAGTACTTTTTAAAGTAGTAATGTCTCAAGTATTCGATGTTTGATCTTGAATTCATAATTACAACACAATGGAGAACAAACTCATTATATAGTTGATCTGAGTAACACAGAGAGGTAATTTCTAAAATTTTCTCATGGATTTAGCAAACTTCTAAAATTTTCCAAATTGATTTGTCATTTATGTTGATCTGCGTAAGTGACAACTTTTGCTAATAGCATGCTTCAATAACACATTCAGATAAGCTTTACTCATTCTTGTTGGTAAGATTACTCAAATGTATTACAATCAGCTGTTATTGAAGCTGAAACTTAGTGATGTGTTTGTTTATATTGCATAGATTATACTAGAAAAATGTAGGAGATAAAAATTATTTTCCAAATAGACAATAGTGATTTTATATAGTTCTGTAAATGTAATCATCTCAATTCTCAGATTTAAAAATGATTAAATAATACTAAATTGTTCTTTAATATGATCTAAGAATTATTGTAAACCAAAATTTTATTTTACTCTAAATTTTGAAGTTCTGAACATTAAAACAAATCTGTAATCAATATTATTCTATAGGTGTAAAGTTCACTGGAGAGTAGGTTGAATATTTGCCCCCTAACTTTACTAGCTGAAGGATGGATATCAAACAGGGCTTTACACATGGTTGTTGTTGTAATAACGACTGTAAATGCAAAATGAATCCGGAAAAATATTTTTGATGTAAAGCATTATCTATATGTTTGGGCAGTTCTGATGTTATAATTACTCCTCGACTGAAAGCATTATTCAGTTACTTGGCATACCATCTATTTTGAAGATCAAAGATCACAAACAAATTTTAGAAATCTTGCCAATTTTTTTGCCGATAGGGTTTAATGGGTTTCAGAATTTGTGTTTTTCTTTCCCTTGCTGCTACATCTTTTCAGTTCTACTATTGCCCAGTATTAAGTGCAATAGTTTTCTAAATTCATGGATATGAAAATTATGCACCAAACAAGACACAGATATGAAAAGTCACAGATGCCCATACCTAGTTCCTCCATGTCTCTTTTTTTTTAAATTCTGCCCAAATTGCCTGACCAGGAACTATCTTATTTTGCAAAAGAAAAATCATTTTAAAAATTACAGAATCCTATATTATTTTCACAAAGTTTCAGAATTGAAGAGATGCCAAGAAATATCCACCTTTTTATTTTTTTAATAAGTTTTACTTCTCCTATTTGAGGTTTTAGGGAAAAGTGACAACTCCATTATTGTTGAGAAAAGCAAGTCAATTTCTCCCTTTGTTCCAAGGAGAAAGAGAGTTTGGATTTGTCCTCTTATTTGATTGGTGAGTTACCAAAGTCAACTCCTTCCTTCACAAACAGCTTTCATAATATCAAATAAAATAAATCAACATACTCCTCACAGGCATAGGACACAGCAGGCATTCAACAAGTCCTGGATGGATGAGAGGAAAATGTCTAATGTTTTCCTGTATCCAGAGATATAGCACGAGCAACAAAGAAGGGTTGATAATCATTTTCTCAAGATGGTTGGTTAAAATACAATTATAGAACCTTTGCTTAATCTTTTTAAAAAATGATCTCCTGTCCTCAACACTTGCATTGTGAATCTTCACAAATTTTTGTCTTAGTCATCTTCTACCAGAGTGGGTGGTACGATACCTAAGATGGCAACTTTTCTCAAAGACACTCTTTATAACATATCTGTATCCCCTGGAAGGAGTACAGATACCCAAACCCTTACTATGCATAATAGTTAAACCTGAATTCAATCAAAATGAGCCCAGAAGGACCACTATATGTGACACTCTGGCCTTTTCCAGTATAATTTTTATATTTACTACAATAGCAAATATGAGAAGGACCAATGGTTTGCTTCTCTCTTCTCTGATCAGAAGCTCCTATGACCTGCCTAGTCATAAATAATTCAGGCAATTTAAACTAATTAAATCAATATTTAAATTAGAAGCCATAAAGAGAAGTTGAATATATTTTAATGGCTTAAAAGTTTCCATTTTTAATATTTAAAAAATACATCCAAACTCAGAGAGGAGAAGGGGACACCATATTAAAAGCCATGGCCTCTGGACCCAGCATTCTTCATTTTACATTAAATAATCTTTCTCACAATTTTCACTACATTGATTAAATCTTTATATAAAGTTAGAAGCTATAAAAAGGAGTTCAACATTTTTATTAGTTGAAAAGATTCCATTTTAATATAAAAATATATACCCAAAGTTTGAGAGGGGAAAGGGATACTATAGTCAAAGTTGTGGCCTCTGAACTTCATTCTTCATTTTGCATTAAACAATTTTTCTCTCTCACAATTATCACTGCCAGGCTTCCTATATGTCATGTATCACTATAGCACCAAAGTAGTGCCGTTAATCTAATCAGGCAATATTCAATTACCTGTGTTAGAGAAAAAAGATATACCTTCTCTCTCTGCTAGAGTCATTATAATTAAATGGGGAAGGCTTAGAAAGAGCATCCATAAACCCAGATTTTCAAGCTTCTTGAGCCAAGATTAAAGTAGAGTTTGGACAAAAAGTTGATCTTTTTAATTTCTTCTAGTTGGTGGATTGAGCACTCAAGTAAATCACCAGCTTCGGGGAACTGCTTACTTTGAAAGCATCACTTCTAATTTGTAAGGCAACTTAACCCTAAAATTACATTACATGCTATGACCTGCAGATTAGGTAGAAATATCCAATATGGAAACAAGAAAATTAGCTTGGCTCTTAGAAACTTGACCTCAAAGAACATTAGTCTGCTCTAATAATAATTTTAAAAGGTACAAACTAACTGTAGCAGTGATAGAGTGCTGGAGAGATATCTCCATGAGCTAAAAATGGTTATCTTGTAAGAACTTAACTAAGAAAATCAACTCATCATTAAATGTTAAAGGACATATTCATTTTTTGAGCAATTGCATGTGTATAATTAATCATTATCTCAAGTAATGCTGCCTAAATAACGTTTTTATTTAGATTTCTAACATATAATTATATTGTAAAGAAACTTTTGATTTCCACTCTTAACAGTGGGCACCTTTTTCTCAACTAGTCATTGCCACTAGATTAAATGCCATTACCATTACCCACTTGTTTGCTCTAAAAGTCTCAGAAGTTATGTTTGATTCCTCATATCTAATCTGTTCACAAGTCCCATCATTTTAATCTCAAAATATATCTCAATCTGGCCCCCTTATTCGGTCTCTGGGATAAACAGACTGGTCTGTGCCACCATCATCTCTCAGTTGGTCAACTACTATAGTCTTTCTGATTTACGCTGACAGCCCACTCTCTGTACTGCAGCTAACATGTATACCAAATGATAACCTAGCATGATACCCATCAATGGCTTCCCATGACTCATAAAAAGTTCCCAGCTCTCCCCCATGTGTACCTGACCTTTTAGAATCTGACTTCTGCCTGCTTCTCTGTTATCCTCTCTGTCTCCCCTACCTTGCTTTATCTCACCCACAATGAACTCCTTTCATTTTTTTTTAAAAAAGCTACCAAGTGTATTAACTTCCTGAGGCTGCCATAGCAAATTACCACAAATTAGGTGGTATGCTAACCCACTCATACTATATAACAAAATACCTAAGATTGGGTAATTCACAGAAAGGAGAAATTCATTTCTGGAGATCAGGAAGTTCAAGATCAAGGCACTAGCAGGTTCAGTGTCTGGTAATGATCTCTACTTCTAAGGCGGCACTTTATGCTGCATCCTCTGAACTGAACAAACAACATGTCTTTATATAACTGAAGGCCAAAAAAAGGCAAAATAAAAGAGGGGTCTTACCTAGTTCCTTCCAGCCCTTTAATAAAAGTGACAACCCATTGATAAGGGCAGAGCCCCATGACTTATCACCTCCCAAAGGCCACACCTCTTAATGCACTGGGGATTGAGTTGCAACATGAATTTTGGAGGAAACACAAGCATTCAAACCATAGCAGGTGACTTAAAACAACAAAAAAAAATCATTCTCTCACAGTTTTGGAGGCCGTAAATTCAAAATAAGGTGTTGTCGTGGACTGGCTTGCTCCGAAGACTCTAAGAGGGGACTTCTTTGCCTCATCCTAGCTTCTGGTGTTCCAAGTATTCCTTAGCCTATAGCAATCTAACTCCAATCTCTGTCTCTCCCTTCCCAGGGCATTCTTCTCTATGTCTATGTCTTGTCCTCTGCTATCCGTTATAAAGACACTGCCCTGGATTCAAAGTTCCCCTAGTTAATCCAGGACAACCTCATTTGAGATCCTTAACTTAATTATATCTGCAAAGGCTCTTTTCCCAAATAAGGTCATGCTTACAGGTTTTGAGGTGTGAGACATTATTTGAAGGATGTCGTTCAATCCACTACACCAAGAGTATTTTGTTTTTAGTCTTTTGTAATTCTTGCTGCCACTCTTTGGAAAATTCTTTTTCTAGAACTTTGATTTCTCAGTCAGGTCCCAGCTCAGATATTATACACTGTTTTTACTCAACAACCCTGTTTAAAATGGCTTCCACTCGATAATTTGTTCTTCACCACTGTGTTTATTCTCATTGGAGATTCGTCTACATCTGGGAGATCTATCCTCTTTATTTACTTGTTTTTGACTGTCTCCTTCACCCAAATGCATCCCCATGAAGCCATCCAGCCCATCTGTCTTATTTGCTGCTGAGTTCCCAGCAGCTAGCACAGTGCCCAGTACGAAATAGCTACTCGGGAAATATTTATTGAATATATAAAGTCCTGACAACAACTCTGTGAAGTAGGATAAAATTAGCCATCTGAAGAATAAACTTGAAGTAAATTGATAAAAGTTTGCAAATCAAATCAAAATTTAATCAAGAGGATCAGGATACAATATCAAGAAGATATGACTGAGTTGTTGATATAATAAAAGGCTATCTAATCAAAATCAATTGTATTTTAATCTAAGCAAGAAAACAAATTCTTTCTTCTTCCTTCTATCAACAAAAATAATATAATCTTCTTGAAATCCAAAAAATGGTACTGTTTCATCAGACTGGCTCCATAATTTGTGGGGCTCAGTGCAAAATGAAATGCAAGGTCAGCCGGGCTCGGTGGCTCAGCCTGTAATCCCGCGCCTTGGGAGGCTGAGGTGAGTGGATTGCCTGAGCCCGCTGGTTCGAGACCCGCCTGGGCAACTTGGCAAGACCTCATCACTACAATAAATCAAAAATTAGCCAGGCGTGGTAGTGTGCGTCTGTAGTTCCAGCTACTTGGAAGGCTGAGGCGGAAGGATCGCCGGAGCCCAGCAGGTCGAGGCTGCAGTGGCCGGGAGCGGCCACTGCACTCCAGTCTGGGCGACAGAGTGAGACTCCAACTCAAAAAAAGAAATGCAAGGTCAATTGTTCA
>CAUYQG010034214.1:0-27066 GCA_963574415.1 Tarsius wallacei | reverse complement strand
GGGCAACTTGGCGAGACCTCGTCTCTACAATAAATCAAAAAATTAGCCGGGCGTGGTAGTGCGTGCCTGTAGTTCCAGCTACTTGGAAGGCTGAGGCGGAAAGATCGCCGGAGCCCAGCAGGTCGAGGCTGCGGTGGCCGGGAGCGGCCACTGCACTCCAGTCTGGGTGACAGAGTGAGACTCCAACTCAAAAAAAAAGAAAAAAGTTAGTTCCTTTTGTTTTGATTGTATTTACAGTCAAAAGGGCTGCTGTGTGTGTGGTTATTAAGCCGGTCATTTATTTGGTTTTTTTGAAATAATACATTTAAAAGGAATAACAAGCATTTTTTGACAAAAATTTTCAAGATATTTAAATACCTTGTTTTATTTTCATCAGAATCACTTGATGGCTGCCAGGAAGGCATTTGACAAATTTTTCATACACTATCCATATTGCTATGGTTACTGGAAAAAGTATGCAGACCTTGAAAAGCGGCATGACAACATTAAGCAATCAGATGAGGTGCGTACATCACTGAATACAGTTATCTCCATTAGGTACTGTAAGCCAATTAATAGCAAAACAAAGATTTTTCTTTTTTGGCTGGCAGTACCTACCATTTATGATCAAACAATTTTTATAGGGTATTTTATTTGCATTTGTCACTCTTGTGGCATTTGTAGCTAATATTTTCTCTCTTTGTTGGCAGGTGCGTTAAACCTCTACAGTTTGTCAAGCTTTGCAGTGCAAGCCTCTGTATTACACTGCAGCTTAACAAGTAGGGCAGGGCTTTTCTCTCACTTACATTTATTTCTCATTTTCCAAACAATATAGTTGGTTTGCTAGTCACATTTGCTACGTCTTATTGCATTTTTGGTCAGACGCTGTCATTGATGCTCTAATGGGTCTGTGCCCTATGGTCTGTAACCCAAAGCCTGCCCACACAACCCGGTCAGAATGCAGGGACTGCTGCGCTTTGAAGATCAAGACTCTGCACGTGGGGATCAGAACATTGCCATGTTCTATCCAACCTCCACCCAAATGGTAATGGTAGATTATTTAAACAAAATTCCAGTAATTAGTATTTCTAAGGTTCACCGGATAACACAGTGTTGCCTCTCTGTTAAGAAATAGCTAAATACTTGAAGTACAGTTTGCTGTTTTCTTCTTAGGTTTATCGTCGGGGGCTTCAGGCAATACCTCTTAGTGTTGACCTTTGGATACATTATATAAACTTCTTAAAGGAAACATTGGACCCTGGTGATCCTGAGACAAACAGTACTATAAGAGGGTATGTGAAACATTGATACTCAAATGTATTTAAAGATATGAATAAGTATTCTGATGCTGATAATACAACTCAGTTGTGCTAAGCTAAAATTTAACTTTTCTTTTTCTTTTTCACTATTTTAAAGCAGTGAAACATGTAATAAACTTATGCTTATATAAAAATGCAGATAATAAAGCCCTCCTCCATTCCCCATCCCCTTTCCTCATGTTCCCTGTCCCACTCCCTCATGGTTAGTGTACTGCTTTCTTTCTCTATTAGTTGTAGACATTATATATCTGTTATGGTAGATAAGAATTTTAGCTCACTTATATCCTCCTGGTTTTCCCATTTCTTCTCTTTCCAATATAGTCACTGGATAGGTTTCAATAAATCTGTTTCAGTGTTGGTGCTTTTTTAGTCATTTTCAATCTGTAAACATTTTTCATCGTACTGTTCTTTTATTATATTTTTATTTTTTTGAGTTGGAGTTTCTTTTTTGAGTTGGAGTTTCACTCTGTTGCTTAGGCTGGAGTGCAGTGGCACGCTTACAGCCACCATAGCCTCGACCTGCAGGGCTTAGATGATCCTTCCGCCTCAGCCTTCCAAGTAGCTGGAACTATAGGCGTGCACTGCCATGCTCTGCTAATTTTTAAAAAATTTATTATAGAGATGAGTTCTCACCAAGTTGGCTAGGCTGGTCTCAATTCCCAGGACTCAGGCAGTCCTCTTGCCTCAGCCTCCCAAAGTGCTGGGATTACAGGCTTGAGCCACTGTGCCTAGCTGTTCTTTTGTTTTATAACCTTTTGTTCTCCCTGGAATTAATTCCCTCCCCTCCCTCTATTTTTCACATTTGTCTAATTTTCTTTCAATATTTAAGTGTTTTTTTGTGTTGTTTTTGTTTTTGAGACAAGATCTTGCTCTTTTGCCCATGCTGGAGTATAGTGGCACAATCACAGCTCACTGTAGCCTTGACCTTCTTGGGTTCAAGCTGTTCTGTGGCCTTAGCCTCCCAGGGAGCTGTGTAGCCACGACACACTTTTTATTTTTATTGTTATGGCGCCATGGTCTTGATATGTTACCCAGGCTGGTCTTGAACTCCTAGCTTCAAGCAGTTCTCCTGTCTCGGCCTCCTAAAGTGCTGGGTTTAAAGGTGTGAGCCGCCATGCCTGGCCTGAACATTTAAGAGTTTTTTTGTACCCTTCAGCAATAAATGCTTTAAATATAGCTTTCTACACATCAGACCTGTCAGATAATTTGTAAGTCCCATTTTTTTCCTCTCCTTTGACCTGCCCCTCCTGGAACCCTCTCTACTGCAACATGGACTAGTTGCTGCCTTCTAGTTCCACTGTAAAGCAGTTTTCTTGGGATTTCCTTATGATTCTAGAAAACGTCTTTACCTCACTCCTGGGTTTCATGCCTTGTTTATTAGAGTTTATTAGATCTCATTCTTGATTCATGTCCACCTTTTAGAAGAGTGTATTCCATAACTTCCTAATAAAGGATGCTTGGAATGAAAAACTAATTTTGGGTTTGTTAGGGTATGGAAATTTCTCCTTAGAGCTTTGAAGGCACTCTTTATTCTTTTATAGCTTCTGCTGTTGCTGTTGAGACAGACATCTGATACCATTCTTTTGGATTCTCTGTGACTTGTTTTTTTCTTGATGGATGCTTTTAGATATTCTCTTTATCGTTGTAAATGCAGTTTTATAATTATGTGCTTGGTGTCGATTTTCTTTCTTTCCATTGTGTTTTCTGAGTGGGTCTTTTAAATCTGGGATTCTTGTGCTCCTTCTATTTTTAGCCTTGTTATTATGAATAATCTTATTTTGATAACTTCCTTCCCTTGATTTTCTCTGTTGTTTTTGGTAGTTGCATATTGGACCTCCTGTTTTATCATTGAGTTTTCTTATCTCCTCCCTGTTTTTCATCTCTTAGATGTTGTCAGGCTTTTTGCAGTATTTCCTTGACCCTTATATTGGATTTTTAATAGTTACCATCAGATTTTTAATATCTCAAAATCTTTTGGTTCTCTGAATGTTCCTTTTCTTATAGCCTTCTGTTCTTGTTTCATGGCTGCATATCTTTTTATTATCTCTTTGAGGATATTAAGGATAGTTGAAGTTTTTCTCTGTTACCAGTACTCTTTCCTCCAAAGTTTTTTTGTTTCCCTGTCTTTATGTCTGAATACCTGATCTTTGGAATTCTGTCCTGTTAAAGATTATATATTAACAAACTATATGGAAGCACTGTATGTTCTGTATGGGGCATTATCAGCTGGCCTGGAGGACAGTAGGGTGATCACGTGGCCATTCAGTTTTTTGTTGGGGAACACCCACTGTTGGTAACCTTGTATTTTTTTCCTGGGCCAAGCAATTCCATCAGAAAGGGATCATCTGATCTATCTGGGGAACAGAAACCTAGCTTCGAAATCCCATAGCTGGGCGGGAAAGGGAGTTGATTTCTAACTATTTATTAAGTAGATCAGCTTCTAAACATTGTCTTTTATTACCTTTCTTCTTTTCTCCTCCTCCATGCTTTGTAAGATTGTGTCTGGTATGTTAATTTTCTAAATCATTTGGGGTTCTGCAGGGACAGTAACATCTATTTTATTTTGAAAACCTTACATATACATGTTAGTCTTTTATGTCTGAAGTAAACATTTCTGCCACTGTTGGCATATCTTTAATTTGTTTAGGGTGTCTTTTGTGATATGGAGTTATTTTTTTTCTTACTGTTGTTCAACTTTCAATCTTATATTGGTTACTAAGTTTTGTGCCTGTATATTCTTGCCACGAATATATAGATCCTGTATTTTGTTCTAGTTTTTCCACAGTTTTTTTGGTCATTCATTTATCTGGCATTTAACTTATATTTGTTGTGAGATAGATATTAACCTTTCATATTTTTTCTTTTATTGAATTGTTCAGCCTTTCTGCACTAATTTAAAATACCTTCTGTATCACACATTAAATGTTCTGTTTTTTCTTTTCTTGTGTACTGTTCTGTTGGTCCATTTTCTGTTACTGGGTCAGTGCCATACTTGTAATTACTATGACTTCCTAGTTTCTTTTGACATCTTTCAGGAAAATGCCTGCTACATTTTTCATTCTTGTATGCTAGAAAAGAATTTTCTTGTTCCACCCAACATTTAGGAGAGCATTGGAATTGTGTTAAAGTTATAGGTTAATTTAAGGAGCATGGTTTTATACTTATAAAAAAATCCCAGCCGGGCTCGGTGGCTCAGCCTATAATCCCGCGCCTTGGAAGGCTGAGGTGAGTGGATTGCGTGAGCCCGCAGGTTCAAGACCCGCCTGGGCAACTTGGCGAGACCTCATCTCTACAATAAATTAAAAAATCAGCCAGGCGTGGTAGCACGCGCCTGTAGTTCCAGCTACTTGGAAGGCTGAGGCGGAAGGATCACCAGAGCCCAGCAGGTTGAGGCTGCAGTGGCCGGGAGCGGCCACTGCACTCCAGTCTGGGTGACAGAGTAAGACTCCAACTCAAAAAAAAAAAAAAAATCCCTCTTTATTTTAAGCTGTTTTTTAAAAACATACATATCTAAAAGTTTTATCCCATTAGGGTATCAAATCCAATGATTAAAGGTGCTTATAGAAATCTTTTGAAATGAGCTAGGTATTTAAAAAATACTAGGCTTTTTTTGTTGTTCTGTTGTTTTGAGCCAGAGTCTCACTCTGATGCCCAGGCTGGAGTGCAGTGGCACATTCACAGCCTCTGCAACCTTAACCTGATGGGCTCAGGTTATCCTTCTGTCTCAGCCTTCCAAGTAGCTGGAACCACAGGCATGCGCCACTACATCCCACTAATTTTTTTATTTATTGTAGAGACAAGGTCTTGCCAAGTTGCCCAGGCTGGTCTCGAAACCCTGGACTTAAGTAATCCTCTCGCCTCTACTTCCCAAAGTGCTGGAATTACAGGCGTGAGCCACCATGTCCGGCTAAAATACTAGTTTTTATAATAAACTTTAATTGTAGAATTGAGAGAGGATTTTGAGAGTTTTAAAATATGCGTATACTCCTTGTTACCTTGCAAGGCAGCTGGATGCTAGAAAATATTCTTAAATTGAGGAAAATTTGCCGTTCTGTAAATTGTTATTTGTTTTAGTTTTGTCTTTTGTTGTAAAAGAATCTATGCAGCAGACATTTGAAGTTTAACAAATACTGAAATGTCTACTGGGTCGTTCTTACCTGTTGACAGTGTGTAATTTTATATAAGATAACATCACATTAAAAATACATTTATCTGTTTTGTTTTCTCACTTTCTATTTTTAAAAATCTTTTTAAAGTCTACTTTTCAATACCTGCTTGTGTAGGAAGCAGTTGAATATAATTTTTTGAATTTAGCAGTATCTTCTAAATTTAGAAATAATATTTTTAAAGTGATTTTGATCTTGAAAAGATAACTTAAGAGTAATTTATTTTTTCAGAACTTTTGAGCATGCCGTTCTAGCTGCAGGAACAGATTTCCGATCTGACAGACTATGGGAAATGTATATAAACTGGGAAAATGAACAGGGAAACCTGAGAGAAGTTACAGCTATATATGATCGTATTCTTGGTATTCCAACACAGCTGTATAGTCATCACTTTCAGAGGTAGGTGGAAAAAACCCAGTCTTTGAAATATGAATGAATGTGAAATTACCTAAAGTCTCTTGGGCCAGGGGGCAGGGGGGCTTTTCATAGACTAATTCTTCTGTGATTTAAAATATTAGTAAACTCTACAGTTACAAGAATTTTACTTATAACAAAAAAATATTGTCTAGGAAACACATACTGCATTTGCTATCTCTCAGACACTGCACTGAGTGCTTTAAAATTCACGTAATCCCCATAATAACAAACTAAAGTAGACTGTTGTTATCCTCATTTTATGAAAGTGGAGACACAGAAAAATTAAAATATTTGAGGTTACAGTAAGTAGTTGGAAGCCAGTGTGACCCCAAAGTTCTTGATATTCTCTGCCAGATCTTTTTTTTCATGACTATCCCACTAGGCATTTATTTATTTATTTATTTTTCTTTAACTCATCCTCAGTACCACTAGGCTTTTAAAAATGCGTATATGCAGCCGGGCTCAGTGGCTCAGCCTGTAATTCCGCGCTTTGGGAGGCTGAGGTGAGTGGATTGCCTGAGTCCGCGGGTTCGAGACCTGCATGGGCAACTTGGCGAGACCTCATCTCTACAACAAATCAAAAAAATCAGCTGGGCGTGGTAGCGCATGCCTGTAATTCCGGCTACTCGGAAGGCTGAGGCGGAAGGATCGCCGGAGCCCAGCAGGTGGAGGCTGCGGTGGCCGGGAGCATGCCACTGCACTCCAGTCTGGGCGATAGAGTGAGACTCCAACTCAAAAAAAAAAAAAGCATATATGCTTACTATAGAAATTAGTGGAATTGTATTACACATTGTGCTATAGTTTTCTATTTTTCACTTAATATGTTGAGTATCACTTTTCTTGTCAGTTTCTAGCAAACTCACAGGTGGTAGTGTTTTTGTGCAAATTAATTTAACAGTTTAGATAAGCAAACTAATTAACATGACTGCTTTGAGAACCATTGAATGTTTTCACTTTCCTAACACATGTCCCCTCCTAAACACTATTTATTTAGCACTTACTGTGTGTCTGTTGATAGGTCATTTAAGTTTCACTTTCAAGTTGGTCAAAAACATATGGGAGGAGGCATATGTTAAGAAAAATATTCTAAGTGCTGTATTAGAAATATTTCTATTGTGTAGTGGATATACACTGAACATTATCTCTGAGATAATGTCAAATTTAAAATCTTCTTTAGCATGAGGACTTTGTGATATGGTCTAACTTTTCAGGTCAATCCCTAGTAATTTCTAAGCTCTAAAAACACCTAAGTACTGAGAATTTCCCAAAGGGCATTGTGGTTTTATTATCTTTGTGACTGTAACACCTTTTCCATTTGTCTGATGAATTCATATTTCTCAAGACCATGCTGCTTAGTGTTTTCTCTGTAAAACTTTCTTAAGTTTTCACCTAAGATATCTATGCTGTCATTTGTGCCACCACTGTACCTATATTTACATACATTTATATTAGCACTAATAACTTTGCTTTGAATTTATGTCTCCTATATCTTCTACATACCTGTCAGTTTCTGAGGCTTGATTCTTTGTATCCCTAATACCTAGGAATAGAGTTCAGCTAGTGTTTACCGATGGAAAGTTAGTATGAGGTGGTAACTGCTTGAGCTAAAATCAACCCAGGTAGCCTTTATTGAATACATACTAGCTTTATAATTCAAAAACCTGGTGAAAAATTACTGCTTAATATTATGCACATTTTATCATCATTTTAAGCTATGTCATATAGCAATCATTTTAAGTTTGTGTACTATAAATACTTATTTTGGAGTTTTACCTTATTTCAGGTTTTTAATCTATCTTGGCAACAATTCAGTTTTAATATTCATCTGAAATTACATTTAATTAGTTTCTAGTGTGATTTACATACATTTGTCAAAGTCTTAATTCATTTAAGAAACTTAGGGGAAAAACCCATAAGGTTGGTGGAGCATATGGCACATGTGCAACCATGGCTAATAATTAGGTTGAAGAGGTAGGCCTGAGTCAAAGCCTCGGTCAAAGTATGAAAGATTTTACCTAAGGTGATCAGATTTTAGCCTGAATACAGATAAAAGCACTGACGTGATTTTGGCAGGAGAGGAATGATCATGTTTACTATTTTTATTTTTGTTTACTTTTTAATAACATTTCTGGTAGCAATATTAGGGTGAGGATAAGAGTCATGAGACTAGAGACTGGAAGACCATTTTATGTTTATTAAGGTGAAAAGTGAGGAAGTCAAGACGATGATTTAGAAGGTACCATCCATAGGACCTGGTATTCAATGGAATGTAAGTGATAAGCTAGGAGAAAGGTATTGGAAACCTAGCGGTCGACAGTATCATTCATTAAGAGTAGAAATGCTTAGTGTGCTCATTTTTAGGTGAAGATGACTCACTTAGCTTAAGATATTTTGTGTATGAGGTTCTCCTGGTACATTCAAATTGAGATGGTATAGATACAAGGGAGGAACCCCCTGCAAAATGGAGTTGTTTTTTGAGGGTGGACCCTTTGTAGCACAGGCTTCCCTCACTAGGTGAGTGTTGTAGGAACTCATCAGCATCAGTGTGCCAGGTAGCATTGTTGTGAGAGACTGCATTTGGTTTCAGTGAATTTTTTTTGGAGATTTTTTCAAGCATTTGCCCTTTTCATGATGGGTGATGTACAAGTGCACACTGTGCTGAGTGTTCAGCACTTTTTGGCCAAAAACAACAAGACCCCCCCATTCCCCACCCTCCCTATTCACCTGATCTCATCCCCAGCCACTTCCCCAATGAAAAAATCTTCAAAGGGAAACATTTTGCTGATGTGGAAGAGGTGAAACAGAAAATGGCATAAGCTCTAGCAGGCATCAAAACTGACAAATTCAGAAACTTTTGAACAGTGTAAAAGAGTCTCCAATAGAGACTACTGTATTGCATCAAATGGAGAGTACTTTGAGGGTGACTGAAGTTTAAACATGTAATAATAAATAACACAGGATTTTTTTGTTTTTGAATTGAAGTCTCACTGTGTCACCCAGGCTGGAGTGCAGTGGCACGCTCTCAGCCACCACAGCCTCAACCTGCTGGGCTCAGGTGATCCTTCTGCCTCAGCCTTCCAGGTAGCTGGAACTACAGGTGCATGCTACCATGCCTAGCTATTTTTTTGACTTATTGTAGAGATGAGGTCTCACCAAGTTGCCTAGGCTGTCTTGAACCCCTGAGCTCAGACAGTCCTCTCGCTTTGGCCTCCCAAAATGCTGGGATTACAGGCTTGAGCCACTGCGCCTGGCCAATATACACAGTTTTTTAAATAAATAAATTCCATTTTGGGGATCCCCTTTTTGTACTTCTTGAGCTAGTATTTTCAATCACAATGTGTGTGTATACAAATTAGACTGTTTGAGCCATTGTGCCTGGCACAATGGCTCATACCTGTAATTTCAGCACTTTGGGAGGCTGAGGTGAGAGGATTGCTTGAGCCCAGGAATTTGAGACCAGCTTGGACAATGTAGCAAGACCTCATCTCTACAAAAAATAAAAAAGTAGCTAGGCATGGTGATGCATAGCTGTAGTCCAGCTACTTGAAACTGAGGTGGAAGAATTGCCTGAGCCCAGGAGGTTGAAGCTGTGGTGAACCATGATTGTGCCACTGCACTCTGCCAGGACAACAGAGTGAGACTCCAACTCAAAAAAAAAAAAACCCTCAACACAAACAAAAAATTAGCATGTTTGGATAAAATAGTGAGATGCCATTTTTTTCAGAAACCTCTTTATAGATTAGCTTAAAACTAATCTATATTTTTGCAGAGTGTTGGATATGCAAATCTGAAATTTAGGAGAAAGGTTTGGACTTGTGTTATAGTTTTGAGGGTCATCATAGTATACTTAATATTTCAAGCTGTATTGAGATTGGTCAGAACATATATGAAAATAAGGAACAAAATGGAGAATGGAATTCTTGGGAATACTAGCATTTAGGGCAGGTAAGAAGGGGGAATAGGAGGAGATAGAGCAGAAGCACTCAGACTTGGAAGAAAACACTACAATACATGTCCATCCAATTTTACATATAAGTGGTAATTGGTTACATTAGTTTCATTTTATTGTTGAGTACACACCTCTAGATTGAAGAGTAATTGTGAGATGAGAAGGAATTCCTGACATTCGTTGGTTATTTACAAATGATCATTTACAACTTAAATATGGATTACCATATTTTATTGCAGCTTTGCAAGATAGGTATTGTAGCATTTTACAAATGAGGAAACTAAGATTTAGAGAAGGGAAACTTGCCTTGCTTAAGTCAGATAACTAGTAACAGATAAAACCGGAATTTGAATTTATGCATGTGCATGCCTTCTCCATTCACTGCAAAGGCAGGAAGGAAATGAAGTTGTCTATAGACTTCTACCAAATGGTAGAATTTCACTATAGATAGGAAGTAGAAAGGGTATGATATTTTGGTTTCTTTCTTTAGATCAGTTCCTCTGACAGAATAATGTATAGTAATAATTCATTATGGGATCTAAACTTATTCAAATATTGAGTGTGATTTTTATTGTTTTCCTTTAGATTTAAAGAACATGTACAGAATAACTTGCCTAGAGATCTTTTAACTGGTGAACAGTTTATTCAGTTGCGAAGGGAATTAGCTTCTGTGAATGGACATAGTGGTGATGATGGTCCTCCTGGTGATGATCTACCGTCGGGAATTGAAGACATAACTGATCCTGCAAAGGTAACTCTTCAGTACATGAGAAACTAGACTTTATATCCCTTGACTACATGTGTGGCACACTGATGAATTCTATAGCTGGCCATTTACCCAGTGTTTTGTAGCTTGTTTAAAGTTAATTTCTGATGACGGCAAGTAGGGATTTGTTAGCTGATATGGTAAAATACAGATTTAAGGTAGAAAATCTGTTTATAGGGACACCTAAAGATAGCTTAGAAGGAATACTTATTTGTGATCTCCTAGCTCTTTTTTTTTTTTTAAAGAAAGGATTGATTTGGAACTTCTGTTATAAATTTGAGTGTTGTTAATTGGATTTTACACATAATTGTTAACAGTTAAAAATGCATCACAATTCTAAGACCAAAATGTTTGTGGATAATACTTAAATGTAAGCAGTGATATTAAAAAATTTCAGCATATAGCTGGTGAAATTTAATTTTTTTTCTTTCCAAGCTAATTACAGAAATAGAAAACATGAGACATAGAATCATTGAAATTCATCAAGAAATGTTTAATTATAATGAACATGAAGTTAGTAAAAGGTGGACATTTGAAGAAGGTGTAAGTGCTTTTGTTTTGTAATACTCTTTAAAATAAAAAGATAGGAATAATGTACTTTTCTTTCACTTTTGAGTAATGTTTCTATGTAATTTTTTTGCTGCCTTTGCATATTTACTAACTTTGATCGTTCATCTCATTTATTGCTACTGTTACCAGTTTTATCATTTTCATTTTCAATTTTATCATTTCCATGATTAATTTTAGAATCTTGTTGAAATCAGACTTACTTGAATTGAATTGTAAGATATTTGCTTAATCTGAATAATTTTATTATAATTGTTCAATTCTTAAAAATCAACTTCATTGAGTTATACTTTACATATAGCAAAATTCACCACTTTAGTATATAGTGAAACAAGTTTTCCCCCACAATTTTCTTCATTTCTATTTTATTTTATTAATTTACCTATATTACAAATAATTTGCATTACTGTATTTGTGCATATTTTGGTATTGGCATTGGTTTACATTCATTGCCATGTTACAATTTTATTACAGATTAAAAGACCTTATTTTCACGTGAAACCATTGGAAAAGGCACAACTAAAAAACTGGAAAGAATACTTAGAATTTGAAATTGAAAATGGGACTCATGAACGAGTTGTGGTTCTCTTTGAAAGATGTGTCATATCATGTGCCCTCTATGAGGAGTTTTGGATTAAGGTAAGAACATTGTATGCTCTTAAACTTGAATATATTATAAACATTGATCTAGTGACTAACCTTTTTTGTACTTCTGTTGAATGTTGTTCATATAACTATATCTGTTGCATTAGGAGATGGTCTGCTTGCAACCAGATTTGACTGCTGCATATGCCAACCTCGTTGCCTCTCTTCGTCCTTCCTTACAGAAACTAGTCTAGTGGTTCAATAAAGGTGCTGAATGGGTTTAAAAATAGAATTTTATCGTTCTGTCACATATTTAATGGCATGTTCAACTGTAAATTATTCAGTATTTCCTCTTTTCTGTATATAGTATGCCAAGTACATGGAAAACCATAGCATTGAAGGAGTGAGGCATGTCTTCAGCAGAGCTTGCACTATTCATCTCCCAAAGAAGCCCATGGTGCATATGCTTTGGGCAGCTTTTGAGGAACAGCAGGGTAAGAATGAGGAAATTCAATGGACATTTTTGAAATTTTAAGTTATGTTAGGATACAGTGGCAGGAATTGAACACTGAGAGGTGGTTTAAAGCAGAGTTTGGCAAACGTCTCTTTAAAGGATAGTAAATATTTAAGGCTTTGCAGACCATACGTTCTCTTTTTCTAACAACTCAGCACTGCATTATAGCCCCAAGGCAACCATAGACAGTACATAAATAAGCATGGATGTTTCCCATTATCTTTACAGAAACAGGCGGAGGGCTGGATTTAGCCCATAGGTTGTTGTTTGCCAATATCTGGTTTAAAGGATATTTCAGAAGTTTAAACAAAAGCATAAACATTTAATTGCTATTTCTAGGTAATATTAACGAAGCCAGGAATATCTTGAGAACGTTTGAAGAATGTGTTCTAGGACTAGCAATGGTTCGTTTACGAAGAGTAAGTTTAGAACGACGGCACGGAAATATGGAAGAAGCTGAACACTTACTTCAAGATGCCATTAAGAATGCCAGATCAAATAATGAATCATCATTTTATGCTGTCAAACTAGCCCGACATCTTTTCAAAATACAAAAAAACCTTCCAAAATCAAGAAAGGTGCTTTTGGAAGCAATTGAAAGAGACAAAGTATGTATTTTCTAGAATGTTTTCTATTAAAAAAACCAGTGATCAGTTTTTTTCATTTTGGCAACTGTGATGAAAGATTTAGTCTGTATGTAATATACTTTTATTACTAAATGAGGACAACAGTCCCTCTAAACTGATGTTGCCATTTTTTAAAAAAGAAATTATTTTGAATAAAAAATTAAAGGCATTATGATAACTTTCTATTTCCCTTTAGAAATTTTGCAACAAATTTACTGATGATTAAGTAGAATACAGGGCCTCGGAAAACACTTTTTAAGCAAAAGCATAGCTGTTGCCTGTATTATAAGCATATGTAGCAGTGAGATGATTTTCCTTTTCCAACATATTTCTTTTTATATATCAATTGATAGGAGGCAAGGTATAGGAAACTTCTTATTTTTTAGGATTTTTAGCTGTTGCCAGGTCTGTTTAAGATACAGGTTTATAACAGTTTGCTTCCTGCTGCAGTTGAAGATGTTTATCTACAGTTGTAGTAAAGATTTAAATGACTTGAACCATAGAGATAATTTTTTACATTTTATTTTTTAATTGTCATGGTAGGTCAAGCCATATTAAACCTAAGACAGGATACAGAGTTTTAGTTTATTGGCATTTGACAATTTGCATTGTTTGGCAGATACTAGGATGATGTCATTACCTATCAGTGTGCTAATGAATTTTTCAACCGTTTAGATGTATGCTGAAAACATTTAACATGAGTTAATATAACACAACATTTAATATTTAGTTTTTCAAATTGAGACGTAAAAATTAAGGCATTTTAAATATCTGTGCTCTAATCCAAATATTTTAGAAATATTAATTGATACTGCTTTTTACACAGGAGAACACAAAGTTATACCTCAATTTACTTGAAATGGAATATAGTGGTGACCTCAAACAAAATGAAGAAAATATTTTAAATTGTTTTGACAAAGCTGTACATGGTTCATTACCTATTAAAATGAGAATTACATTTTCTCAGAGAAAAGTGGAATTTCTTGAAGATTTTGGTTCAGATGTTAATAAGTAAGATCTTAATTATAGTATCTATTTGATAAATAAGCATTGCTATTTTTGGATGGGGATTATAATACATTGTTAAATTTTAAAATGTTTACTTAGCTTACCTTTTCCTCATATATGTGGGTGTAAATTCAGTTGTGTAAATGTATATATATGTGTTAAGAGAAGGAAATGTAGTCTCTTTCCTTCAAAACTGTTTTCCCAATTTTAGAATAATTTAAACCACGAGTGAATAAAAGAAGGCAGGAAGCAGCAATCTTGTGGAAAGGGAACTGGTCAAGAATTGAACTGTGAAACACTAAACAGTATATATAAATCAGAAAAAATGGATGCGGTTAATCTGTAATAGGAATGCCATTTTCTGAGATCGGAGAAGTGGATGGTTGTGGTCTCACAGATAATGCCTGATGACCTCATCTTTCTGCGTTGTAAAAGGATGAAAGTTAAGAGTGGTAGAACAGTTTGTTCTAGGGTAGCTAGGAAGAGGACAAGTTTAAGATACAAATTTGCTAAATAGATAGTAGAAATATTGGCTAGAGCATTGCTGAAGTTCCAGTCTTATCTGATTCTAGTAAGAAAATATCCCAGTGCTTGTTAGGCATGTGCCTTATCTGATTAGTCTCATTTAGAATGATTTCCATGGAAACCTCTGTAGATAAACTGAGAATTACTTGTGTGTCTGTGTATTTATATTTTTGATGGTTATGTAAAATTTCAGTTAAACTAATCTAACAGACTAGTATTTACTGAGTGCTTGGCATCATGCTAAATGCTTTATATTATCTAATGTAAAATTTATAGCAGTATAATGAGAGGTATAGGTACTGTTTTCTTAGTAGGTGAAGACGGGATTAAAGAGATTAGACAATGTTTTCAAGTTCACTTTAGCAGTTATTACTGTGTTATTATTGTGGAGCTAGGATTGAACCTACTTTAAAGTCTCTCAACTACTCACATGCTGTATATTTAGTGTTTTCTGTTTGATTTGCACTGAAGAAAGTATACATACAAAAGAAATTAGATAGGCTGAGTGTGGTGGCTCATGCCTGTAATCCCCAAATTTGGGGAGGCCGAGGGGAGACTTGAGGCCAGGAATTCAAGACCAGCCTGGGCAACGTAATGAGACTCTGTGTCTAAAAAAAAAATTTTTTTTAAGGAAAGAAATGAGATATATAATTCTACCTTCTAGTTTAGTGGAATGGCATGATTATTAGAGAAAATTCAAAAGTGTATGAGGTAGCATATAACTTTTAAAAGGCTATCAGCCGGGTGCAGTCACTCACCTATCTATAATCCCAGCACTTTGGGAGGAGGCGGTGAGAGGATTGCCTTCACCCAGGGGTTTGAGACCAGTCTGGGCAACTTGGCAAGACTTCATCTCTACAACAAATCAAAAAAATTAGCTGGGTGTTTTGGCATGTGCCTGTAGTTCTAGTTACTTGAAAGGCTGAGGCAGAAGGATCAGCTGAGCCCAGAAAGTCAAGACTTCAGTAGCCGTGAGTGTGCCATTGTACTCCAGCCTGGGCAACAGAGGGAGACTCCAACTCAAAAAAGCCTATGATCTCTATGGATCAGGATGGATTTGTCATGCTTTATAGGGAGATTGGGCTTCATTTACTTACTATTAGATTGTGATAAGCTAAGGAGAGGAAACAATGGTGGAAGCAAGTTAAAGTTCATGTAAGTGTTACATCTGCTTGATTGGAGAGTCTTGGAAGTGTGACCTTGATTGTGCTATACCTTGAAAGCTAGACTGAGTTCAGAGCACATGAGCAGTTGACACTAGTGAGCTATTGGAATTTTGATCAATACGAAGTTAAATGATGTATTTTAATTTGGCAAAAAATAGAACTGAGGTTCAACAGAAAGCTGTCATTTAGTCCCTTGCAAGTATAGTTAATGAAGGGTCTGAGTATCAGGACTGAGATGATTCATAGTTGAAATTTAGAAAGGATGGCCATATCACCATAAATGTACTCAATCTTGTCTGATCTTGGAAGCTAAGCAGGGTCAGGCCTGGTTAGTACTTGGATGGGAGACTGCCTGGGAATACTGGGTGCTGTAGGGTTAAAAAGAAAGAAAGAAAGAAAGAAATTTAGAAAGGGGAAGATATAAAAAATGAGCCACTTAGAAACTTAGACAGTTTCCCCAAGTAGAAACAACTTAAAATCTTTAAAAAATAGTTTAGGCCTTGTTCATTCCAGAGGATTTTTTTTCTTCTTCCCTCTCAGGCTTCTGAATGCTTATGATGAGCATCAAACGCTTCTAAAAGAACAGGATTCTTTAAAAAGGAAAGCAGAAAATGGGTATGCAACTTGCTGAATAGGGAAGGGCTGTTTAAAAGGAGACATTTCAGGCCAGGTGTGGTGGTTCCCGCCTATAATCCCAGCACTTTGGGAGGCTGAGGTGAGAGGATTGCCTGAGCCCGTGGGTTTGAGACCCGCCTGGGCAACTTGGCGAGACCTCATCTCTACAATAAATAAAAAAATTAGCTGGGTGTGGTGGCGTGTGCCTGTAGTTCCAGCCACTTGGAAGTCTGAAGCAGAAGGGTCACCTAAGCCCAGCAGGTCAAGGCTGCGGTTACCGTGAGCATGCCACTGCACTCCAGCCTGGGTGACAGAGTGAAAGACTCCAACTCAAAAAAAAAAAAAGAAAGACATTCCATTGTGGAAATGACTTTAAAGACAAATATTTTTAAGTGTAACTTTGTTGTAATTTAGATACTTTTTCACAATTTGAAAAAGTCATATAAAATGAATGGTTGAAAACTTCAGTAAACACAGATAACATTCATCTTATCTGGAAGAATTTTTAAAGTTTTCATTTTGACCTTTTATATAGATCAGAAGAACCAGAAGAAAAGAAAGCACACACAGAAGATACAACTTCATCATCTACACAGATGATTGATGGTGATTTGCAGGCAAATCAAGCTGTATATAATTATAGTGCCTGGTATCAAGTAAGTTCATATAATTATAATTCTTTGTTCATAGATGTTGTTAGAAGCATGAATTAGGATAGATTTTTTTTTTTTAGAAACATCTTTTTGCTTGATCCAGATTGTATAATACTTTCTCTGGTAGTTGTCTTGGAATTTCAGCAATGAACACATGCTTATTTTTAAAATATACTTGTTTTTAATTTTATATGTGGAACTCAGCCATAATTCTAGTATGCTAACATGTTTACTTTTTCCTTTCAGTACAATTATCAGAATCCTTGGAATTATGGACAGTATTATCCTCCCCCTCCAACCTGATGAGAAAATGTAAATTTCAGATGGAGTGTGTCAAAAGTATGAAGTTATTTTTTTTTAAATGAGGGATGTAAACATAACATAAGCTTGTTGTATTTGATAACTTGTCTTCCCTGTTTCTGTGTAACATGATTTGTTTAGTAATAGGGAAAAATGTTAATTAGTAGCTTACCACAAATACTGTTTCCTACCGTTTATAAAAGTTACTTTTTATTGGAGACCTATTTTTTTGATTTTTGCATTAAGTGGTCTAGAATTCTTTTGCAATGCATTTGCAACAGAGTTTTGTAGCCTTAAGGGTAGGAAAAAAAACTGACTGCAAATCATGTCAGTATAGTACAAGATTCTGAAAACTCATAAGGGCTGGTTATTAAGCATTTACCTCCTCTGTTTAAAAAAAAAATGGATTTTTAACTTTTGCTGACAAGGTTTTTTTGTCTTCGTGTTTCAGTTATACTTGTGAATTGTGATCTAACTGCAGAAAAGATACACTATTAAAATACAATGCCTTGGAATAGAAATTATAAATGAGAAAATGGAATGTTCGCATCCCTTTTAAAAAATGAAAATCATATCAAAAGTATGTTGTTTCAGGAGACTTTGTATTTAGAATATTCATGTAAAACTTGTGAGCAAGCTTTCATTTTGATCAAACTGATCATCTTCATTTTTGTAATAAAACTGAAGACTCATCCAGTAATTGTTTATGAATTTATTTTGGGGGGATCAACTAAATAACAACTTTATTCTCGCCTTTACTAATGGTATTGAAGTGCACTTTTTCTAAATTTAGCTGCCAAGATTTCTTAGATGTAAATTTTTGATTTCTCCAAAGCTCTTTGCTTTTGCCTTCTCAACATACAGGAATATTTAAACATTTACAATGAATGCCCTGGCAAATCTGTCCAGACAATTTTACTGTGAGTTACTCCCTGGTTTGATGAGGTCCTTAGTTCTAAACACTTAATTAGAACAATAATATAGTAACACTAAACAAATCAGTCAAATCAAGACAGTGGATACACTTTTATCGAACCTTTTATTTTACAACATGAGGTAAAAGGAAAACGTTCTCTTTGACCAATATTTTACACAGCTATAGTAAAATATTTTAGACTTCAGGGCTTTGTAAGTGATTACACTTCTCAAATGTTGGGATCAAGTAAACAAGTTTTAACTTAACTCCTTGAATTTTCCAGTTGACTCTTCCCTTACAATAGTTACAAGGCTTAATTAGTTATGTAAGTTTCTTCAAGGCCAAGTTTCATCATTGTTGCTGATATCTTTAGAGCTAAGCACTATTGTTTCAATCAATATCCACTAATTCCACTTCAAAAATGAGTTTTGCATTTGGTGGAATTCTGTTGAAAAAGTCAAGGTAAATTTAATGAAACATGTCTCTCCCCAATCCCAAATAACCTTAGTCTAAAGTGAGAAGTATATATATAACGAATATTAGTACTTAACCCCAAAAGGAACAGCTTTGTAGTTGATTCAGAGGCTTATCCGTAAAACTAGCCTAGAGAGTCATACAGGCTGACTAAGTAAGTTGAACTTGGACTAAGATCCTACTTACCTGGATGCCTCATTCCCAAATTGGCCACAACTTAATGAAAACTACTATTAAGTACTCAAAAAAAAGGCATTTCTGTCTATCTGGGAATATATGCTGTATTAAATCAAGGTTTGTATGAAGTAGTAGTACATTACATTTACTGAACTTTAAGATGTGACGTTAAGGGAAGCATGTAATTTACATGTATCAGATTGCTCTTGATACTTCATACTGGGGAGAGTGAGCTGTGGCTGGCCATCAGATTTACATACGAGAAGAGCTATTAGAGTCCCAAATCCCAAATAAGTTTAACTGATTCAGCTACAGAGGTATTTCCGAAAACAGTTTTTTAAAACTTAATCTAACTGGTTCAGCAGGAATGGAACCAACAACAGCTACAAATTATCTTCCATTTACCTGTTGGATTTAGACTGGTCTGTAGTTACTGCTTTTTTAAAAAACATTCACAAACTGGACTTATCAGAGAAGTATTATTAGTAGTAATAAATGCTTACTAACACTATGTTGATCCCATGGTCTCCTTCATCTCACAATGTTAATCCCCAACATGTGTTTGATTTTTAAGCTTTGAATTTAATTGCCTGAAATTATACTACAGCATAAAATTACCATGAGCCATATCTGCATCCTACAGTTTGCTACAGTTGTTCGTACTGGACAATGTTGCTTTTTTTTTTTGTCAGAGTCTCACACTCTATCACTTAGACTAGAGAATGGCGGTACAATCACAGCTCACTGCAGTTTCAAACACCTAGGCTCAAGGGGTCCTCTCAACTTCCCAAGTAGCTGAGGCACATGCTGCCACGCCCAGCTAATTCTTTTGATTTTTTTGTAGAAACGAAGTCATGCTATATTGCCCATGCTGGTCTCGAACTCCTGGGCTCAAGATATCTCCTGTCTTGGCCTCCCAAAGTGTTGGATTACAACCTGTGGGCACTGTTACTTGAAATAAACCCTTCCAATATTAATAACTGCCTTTCAAAGACGAAAGATTAAACTTCACAGTTAATGTCCTGAAAGGTAAGAACCTGAATAAGAAAAAAGGAGAGCCCGGCTCGGTGGCTCAGCCTGTAATCCCGCGCTTTGGGAGGCTGAGGTGAGTGGATTGCCTGGGCCCGCGGGTTCGAGACCCGCCTGGGCAGGCGAAACCACATCTCTACAATAAATCAAAAAATCAACCGGGCGTGGTAGCGCGTGCCTGTAGTTCCAGCTACTTGGAAGGCTGAGGTGGAAGGATCGCCGGAGCCCAGCAAGTCAAGGCTGCGGTGGCCGGGAGCGGCCACTGCACTCCAGTCTGGGCGACAGAGTGAGACTCCAACTAAAAAAAAAAGAAAAAAAGAAAAAAGGAGAATTCCAGCCCAAGCTTGAATACCTTGTACCACCAACAGAAAATACTAACTGCTGTTTATATTGGAGGTGTTGAGACATAAGCATCTAAATATCAAGGTACCAGTCTGGACAGAATTTCTGACCTGGAGGTTAGCCTAGATAGCATCTTTCACACCTTCAGGTTATCATTCTTAAGTGGTTTTTTTCCTTTAGTTATGAAGGGAAAAAAGGATACTTGGCATCAGGCTGTCCTTTCTTTCCATAAGCCCATTCTGGTTCAATCTCCAGTCGAGCCTTTTCTCCTTTACTCATGGTCAAGAGTGCTTCATCCCACTAAAGGCAAGAACAAAATAAAAACGAATTATATTCTGCAAAAAGTACATGCCATACCAGAACATTCAAGATTATATGTATAAAAAAATTGTTACTGGATTTCACTATATCCTAAGGTAATATCCTTGAATAAGTCCCTAAATCTTTGTCTTCAATTTGCTCAATGGAAAAAAATGCGGATATATTAAACAATACTTTTTTTTTTTAAAGATATGGGGTACAATTCAGGGTTAGGTATACAAATGTTCATTAGGCAGGCACCCTTGTTGACAATACTTTTTCAATGTGATACACTCCTCAAATGATATAATATGAAAGAACTTTTTGTAAATTGTAGCATGCCACACATCATGGAAACCAGGTTGTTGTTAGCACCATCATAAAAAGTTTGCTTTTACATCATAGGGCAAACAAGTGTATTTTCATAGGGATAAGCTACCAAGCACTCACTGTTAAACTGTTTTAAGATAACCAAATTGTAATAGTGGAGTCATGATGGTACATAAAACTAAACTTTAAAAAATGTTAGAACATTAAGATTGTTTGCAAAAGGTAAAACTCAAACAGCTTTTGGATTGCCTCTGCATTTTCATACATTTGGATCTTAAAACCTGTTGCCAAAAACAGTTAACTCAACATGCTACAAGGATAATAGAGAATATTCCTAATACTGTATACTCTGTTGAAGTGCAACTGCTACATAAAGCTCAAGGGATAAAGTTGGATTTGTCACATTTGGAAATGAAAAATATAGTGGAATACAAGAAATTTACCAGTATGCAAACAAGTTCCAAAGAAAAATAGTCTGGCTTAATAAATACTTGCTATCAACTTGGTATATAAGGTAGCAGTTTAAGTAATATTTGACTAAATCTTTATTCATCATTTACCAATGACACTAAAAAAATAAATAGGCTGGGCATGGTGGCTCATGCCTATAATCCCAGCACTTTGGGAGGCCAAGGTGAGAGGCCACAGGTTCGAGACCAGCTCAGGCAACTCAGCAAGACTTCATCTCTACAATAAATCAAAAAATTACTGGGCATGGTGGCGCATGTCTGTAGTTTCAGCTACTTGGAAGGCTGAGGTGGAAGGATCACCTGAGCCCAGCAGACTGAGGCTGCAGTGGCCATGAGTGTGCCATTGGACTCCTGCCTGGGCAACAGTGAGGCTCCAACGCAAAAATAAACAAACCTACCTTTACCTTCAAAATGCTGTATATTCTGTTTTGGATTTTGGATAGATTGATTGAACCATATCTTAGGACTTATCCCCAGTAAAAAAAAAAAAGTAATATACTGAAGGTTCTTATAACTACATTAAAATTGGGATTTCAGTTATAAATGTTTAATGTTATGAGTAATTCAAATTTAAACAATGGACAGGCCCTAGCATAAAAACCTGATTCAGAGATGCTGACAATCAGCTCTGCTCTTTTATCTCCTTTTGTACATTATAACGGTCAGTAGAGCCCAAGCTTAGCTTCTCTTTTTCTCAGTGTTTCCTTCTGTTATCTGTCACATGAAAGGGTGGGTAAAAAGCATGTTCATATTTAAATGATTTTATGGTGTTATAGTCTAGGTTGTGACAGGTGAGAGGGCTACAGAAACAAACACCTGCTTCTATGAGTATTTCAGTTAGATATTTTACCTTTGCACATTTTATGTTAGTACAATAGTTAATGGAATATTTTACAAAAACCTAAAAGACAAATTTAGAGAGTCAAACATTCTGATAAAGAAATGCTCTAAGCTGGGCTTGGTGGCTCAGCCTGTAATCCTGTGCTTTGGGAGGCTGAGGTGAGTGGATTGCCTGAGCCCGCAGGTTCGAGACCCGCCTGGGCAACTTGGTGAGACCTCATCTCTACAATAAATTAAAAAAAAACTAGCCGGGCATGGTAGCGTGTGCCTGTAGTTCCAGCTACTTGGAAGGCTGAGGTAGAAGGATCACTGGAGCGCAGCAGGGCGAGGCTGCGGTGGCCGTGAGCGGCCACTGCACTCCAGTCCGGGAGACAGAGTGAGACTCCAACTCAAAGAAAAAAAAAAAAAGAAATGCTCTGTGAAAAAAATTTTTAAAGTGGTAGTCATGAAAGGCACTAATATTTGAGTCTTTACTGTATTAGGTGCTTTAAGTTATATGCTCATTTTATCTTGTAACCTCATTTTATAGATGGGGAAACTGAGGCGTAGACAGTATATGCCAGATAAGCTAGTAACAGTAGCACTCCGTCAGGCTCCAAAGATTGTTTTCTTTTCATTATATTCCCAGTCCTAATTATTGACAGCACCACACCAGACACAGGATGTGCCAGAATTTCTATTGATTCGTTCCATTCTTTACTTACGCCTCTGATAACTTTGCCTACTCCAACCTTAAAACTTAAGGGCTTGGCATTTTTCTTCTTCTTTGAACCTGTAAAACAGATATACAGATTTTTCCTTATAATTAATAATACTCTTTTCTTTAAAATTAAGAAATTAAGTTCCAATGGAAAAATAGGGAAGATTAATTGATTTCATAACAACAAAACTATGTATTTGAAATTCATCAAGAAAATTCCAGGATTGCTTGCCAAAAGTTTGAGATTAGCCTGAGCAACACAGACTCTATCTCTCAAAAAAATAAAAATAAAAATATTAGCCAGGCATGGCAGTGTATGCAAGTAGTCCCAACTACTTGGGAAACTGAGGTGAGATGACTGCTTGAGTCCAGGAGTTCAAGTGGATAGTACCACTGCTCTCCAGCCTAGGTGACTGCGCTGAAACCATGTCTCGGAAAAAAAAAGAGCAAACAGCAAACTAGTCTGGCTTTTCTATTAAAATACTAAAGCAGCTGGACTCAGTGGCTCAGCCTATAATCCTGTACTTTGGGAGGCTGAAGTGAGTGGATTGCCTGAGCCCGCGGTTCAAGACCCGCCTGGGCAACTTGGCGAGACCTCATGTCTACAATAAATAAAAAAATCAGCCGGGTGTGGTAGCGCGTGCCTGTAATTCCAGCTACTCGGAAGGCTGAGGCGGAAGGATCGCCGGAGCCCAGCAGGTCGAGGCTGCAGTGGCCAGGAGCGGCCACTGCACTCCAGTCCGGGCAACAGAGTGAGACTCCAACTCAAAAAAAAAAACCAAAAAACTAAAGCTTCACGTTAGGAAATAAACCAAGTTTAGATTAAGCATCCTTATTTTTTGCTTTCCGATAAATAAAAGGTCTTTAGCCAGCCAATAATCAGTAAACTGAAGACCTCTCCAAGAAAATCAGAGATGTAAAAGACATCTGGAAAAAAACTAGGTGAAAGCCAAAAGTACTGTCAACAGCTCATATGTCTGCCACACAAATATTCTGCAACATCTTTAAGCCAAAAATAAAAAATTATATTTAGACTTACTCGTTTGAATATTAGTATCAAAAACAGTCCCATCCTGTAATGTTCCGGTATACCAGCAGTGAACAACATCGCCCTTTTTGGGAAAGTTGGTTTTATCTCCCTTTTTAAGAACAGATTTTGTATATTTTGGTGGCCCCTAAAAACAAAAAACAACACACACATAAAATTATTAACTCATGTCCTTTAGGAGATGACAATACTATCTGGCCCATTACAGAAAGAAAAAAAAGGATGACAGAGAATATACAGCCAACAATGTCCAAAGTCAGGTCACGGCATTTGATAGATTTAGTAATGAACTATTTTGCCTCTTGTCCACCTCTATGAGTTAAACAAACAAACAAACACACCAAAAAACTCACTATCTGGGGCTGTCGTGGTTATTAGCAACTTGCACATCTATAATTTAATTTCAAATAGCTTCCAGCTTCTTTAGAAACCAAAAATTATTTTAAGATTCTATTATTCAGCAAATCATAAAATGAATTCAATTATTTCCTAAGGTTAGACTAATCACTACTATTTAATTCCTATAAAATCAAAAGGCATTAAATAAAATATTGATTTTTTTCCCCCAAGATGTGAATTGTTCAGCAGCAATAACTAGTATTACTAGATGCTTTATTTATATCCAATTAGAATGAATACAGTGATGTTGCCTCTGTCCCTGAACTGAAAAATAAGTTCCCACAATGAATGAAATGCCCACAGGAATTGCTATTGGGCTGAGTGTGTCAGCTCATGCCTGTAATCCCAGCACTTTGGGAGACCAAGGCAGGAGGATAGCCTGACCCAGGATTTTGAGACCACCAGCCTGGGAAACACAGGAAGACCCCATCTCTATTTATAATAATAAAAAAAAGGAATATAAAAAAATAAAAACAGGCCAGGCACGGTGGCTCATGCCTATAATTCCAGCACTTTGGGAGGCCGAGGTGAGAGGACTGCCTGAGCCCAAGGGTCCGAAACCAGCCTGTACAACGTGGCAAGACCTCATCTCTACAATAAATCAAAAAATACCCGGGTGTGGTGTCACACGTCTATAGTTCCAGCTACCTGGAAGATTAAAGTGGAAGGATTACCTGAGCCCAGCACAAGGCTGCAGTGGCTGTGAGCATGTTGCTGCACTCCAGTTTGGGCAACAGAGTGAGACTCCAACTCAAAAAGTAAAAATAATAAAAAAGAAATTGCCATAACAGGCATATTTCCTAGAACAAAGGGTCTTAAAAAAAAAAGAAAGGCTAACAGGCTAATTAGTAAGAGGTCATACATGAGAGGCAAGCATAGAGAAGATGATCTGTTAAGAATCTTGGGGGGTGACCGGGCTCGGTGGCTCAGCCTGTAATCCCAGCGCTTTGGGAGGCCGAGGTGAGTGGGTTCGAGACCCACCTGGGCAACTTGATGAGACCTCATCTCTACAACAAATCAAAAATTAGCTGGGCGTGGTAGCGCACGCTGTAGTTCCAGCTACATGGAAGGCTGAGGCAGAAGGATTGCGGGAGCCCAGCAGGTCGAGGCTGCGGTGGCTGGGAGCGGCCACTGCACTCCAGTCTGGGTGACAGAGAATCCAACTCAAAAAAAAAAAGAATCTTAGGGGGTTAAAACAGAGTGGGGGCAAATGTAAAAGTATCCTCCTTGGCTAAATCTATTTGGTTTCTGAATTCAAGGAAGTATCTGCATTACCCAAATCTGTATTTGGTTTCTAAATTTTCTCTTTTTTTTTTTTTTGAGTTGGAGTCTAACTCCGTCGCCCAGACTGGAGTGCAGTGGCCGCTCCCGGCCACCGCAGCCTCGACCTGCTGGGCTCCGGGGATCCTTCCGCCTTAGCCTTCCAAGTAGCTGGAACTACAGGCGCGTGCTACCACGCCCGTCTAATTTTTTGATTTATTGTAGAGATGAGGTCTCGCTTGCCCAGGCGGGTCTCGAACCCGCGGGCTCAGGCAATCCACTCACCCAGACTCCCAAAGGCGCGGGATTACAGGCTGAGCCACCGAGCCCGGCGGTTTCTAAATTTCATAAAATAAGTAGCAAGGGCCGGGCACGGTGGCTCAAGCCTGTAATCCCAGTCCAGTTGTCAGTCTTTCACTCAACTGCTGGAGTGATATTAATAATTATTGCTTACAGTTTTGTGCCCAAAGGCCTAATCCATGCAGGATCTTAATCTCTAGCCCTCTCTCACGTTTATTTACCCTCAAACTCGTTTCTTCCACTACCTTCTCAGTAGGGGTGGTGCACACAGAAAATAGTGCATACAGCCCTATCCAATCCAGATTTGAAAGATTTATATTGAACTAAAATAAGGCTGACCCCTAAATCAGAAGAAGGCTACACCTACAGTATGAGTAAAATGTATATTACAGAAATAACTAAGCATTAACTTCTTCCCTGACACTCCCATTCTAAGCTTATTTTAGCTAGTAATGCCACTTAGAAATGGTCATGTGTCTACTGGTAACAGCGTAAACTGCAGACATCTCTTTGAAATGCAACTTAAGATATTAAAATGTGAGTAATAATTCTACTTGTATAAATATATGCTTGAGAAGTAATTTAAAATTCAGGAAAGATACACAATTATCTAGAATGGCAAAATAACCACACATTTATGATAATGGAATACTTGTTACTGACGTGGAAAAATTCCTGTAACATTAAGTGAAAAATCAATAGTTTTAGCAATAGTAAAATTGCAAACATTTAAATCAATATATGCAGAGAAAATAGTCAAGGAAACATTATAAAATATTAAACATTCATTTCTAGGTACCTGGATTATATTACATAGTCTCTATCCTTTTGTGTTATTTTCTATTTTAAAAATATAATCAAGGCTGGGCGTGGTGGTTCACACCTGTAATCCCAGCACTTTGGGAGGCCGAAGCGAGAGGACTGCCTGAGTCCAGGGGTTTGAGATGAGCCTGGGAAACTTGGTGAGACCTCATCTCTACAATAAATCAAAAAATTAGCTGGGTGTGGTGACACACACCTGTAGTTCCAGTTACTTGGAAGGCTGAGGAGGGAGGATCACCTGAGCCCAGCAGATCGAGGCTGCAGTGACTGTTATCATGCAACTGCACTCCAGCCCGGGTGACAGAGTGAGAGTCTGACTAAAAAAATAATAATAAATAAAAATATAATCAGAAAATAAATGGTTTATAAAAAAATGTAGTTGACTGACAAAAATCTAATAGTATATCCCACACTGGAAAATAATTTTAATTAAAAAATTTTAGGGCCCAGCTCGGTGGCTCAGTCTGTAATTCCAACACTTTGGGAGGCTGAGGCAAGTGGACT
>CAUYQG010034212.1:0-18287 GCA_963574415.1 Tarsius wallacei | reverse complement strand
GTATTTTGTACTTTAAAATATGTCAAATGGCCGGGCTAGGTGGCTCAGCCTGTAATCCCCCGCCTTTGGGAGGCTGAGGTGAGTGGATTGCCTGAGTCCGCAGGTTCGAGACCCACCTGGGCAAGCGCGACCTCATCTCTACAATAAATCAAAAAATTAGCCGGGCGTGGTAGCGGTAGCACGCGCCTGTAGTTCCAGCTACTTGGAAGGCTGAGGCGGAAGGATCGCCAGAGCCCAGCAGGTCGAGGCTGCGGTGGCCGGGAGCGGCCACTGCACTCCAGTCTGGGCGACAGAGTGAGACTCCAACTCAAAAAAAAAACACACATAAAAATGAATAACCAAAACAGGTATATGAGCTACTTTTGAATAACCTCTAAAATGATAATTGAAGTATAGGATATAAAGAATTCTTACAAATGAGTATTTTACATTAATTTTACCAATTAAATTTTTAGTGAAATAATCATTAGCTTGAGCTTAGAAATATGTTTATAGTCTAGGAAAAGTATATCCAAAAGAAAGCCAACTATAAATGGCAATACATGTACCACTTTACTTCCTCTCCCAGAACTCTCTCTAGTCTGTCAGAATGCAATGATGTGTCTAAGGTTTGCACAATTCAGAAATGTAGAGGAAGATGGTGAAGATAGGAGTCCTGGAAGGTACAGAAAGGTGAGGGAGATATAAAGATACAAACTAAAGATATAATTGTTAATTATTCAATAAAGTAATATCACATTCTCCTAAAGGTTTTCAATCTTAGGCAAGAAAAGCAGAAGTGGGAAAAGGTTACATAGAAAAGGTGTAGGGGGAGAAAAATAGTGGAAGAAGTATGCCAAAAGAAATCATAAATGAAAAGTTGGAAAAATTAAATGACATAAAATTTTAAATGTGTATAAATTAAAAGGTATATCTCTAAAACAGAAAACAGGAAGATATTCACAGCAAAAGGAAAACAGAATTAACCTTATCACTATGCAAAAATTCTAATATAAACTAATAAAAAAAAAAAGAAAACCCTGAGATCCCAGAGAGATATATGGAAAAAAGATATAATTAGGCTGTTAGGAGACAATTCTCCATGGGTCTCCCATTTCTGCTTGCCTTACAAGTGAGTCATTTCTGCCCTGGGTTCTGTAGTATCATTTACCAGGATGTTTGTATAGCTATAGTCTCTTCCCCCAGATCAAAGAGCAGGTATGTTTACTATCTCTTACAAAATATTTGGGCTCCTTAGACTCAGTGATCCTCACCTATAGTGTTGTATGTGTAGGTATCACCTGGCTCTCTGCCTCTCACTCAGTTCTAGGAATTTTCCCTTATAGAATCTTTTGAAAGTTATAATTCAGTAGATATAGTCATCCATATGGCAACATTACTAAATTTCTATGAGTATAAAAGTACCCTTTTGTTGGGAACTGTGGGAAGTTCGAGACCAGACTGGGAAACAAAGCAAGACTCAAGGAAACTGTGGGAACTATGACTCAAGGAACCAGTGTAAAATACTGATTTGCTGGGTACTGTTCTCGCTGTTGGAAATAAACAGTCCTTTGTCTCTGAACCAGGAGTCCTACGTCTTCTAATAGTATCTCTTCAATTGTGAAAGTTGACTTGTTAGTTTGAATTTAAGGCAAAATCTGAGACCTTTCACAATTCTTGACATAGATAGCTCCCAATTAAATAAATGAAAAAAAGTTTGGCCTCAATGGTATTTTAAAAAATGCAATTTAAAGCAAGAGGTATTATTTCTGAGCTACAAATTTAGCAAGGATATTAAAAAAAACAAGTCTTGGGAAAGAAAAATTAAATATACTTATACACAGTAAATTGCAGACTTTATATATGTGTTGATAACTATTTATTGCTAGTTACTTATATACAATCCTCAAGAAGAAAAAAATTAGTTTCTTTTGTAGCACAGAATATTTAAAATCATATGTTCTTCAAGAGGGCAAGTAATGCAGGGTGTAGATAATAAAACATATATATGTAAAATCTTCTTTAAGTATCCTTTAAGAATACATAAAAAGAAGACATATCCTTCAAGTTAACAGAAAGAATAGAAAACAAAAGAGCAACTAGAAGTTACTAGAAACTATACAGTAAGAAAATTAGGGGAGATAGAAAGGAACAATGATTAAGACACTTTTAACCTTAGACTAAAGTACCTAAGGAGGCCCCCTCTTCTTCTTTTTTTTTTTTTTACATCAGGGTCTCATTCTGCAACCCAGGTTGGAGGGCAGTGGCATAATCATGGCTCACTGCAGCCTCTAATTCCTGGGCTCAAGTGATCCTCCCAAGTCAGCCTTCTGAGTAGCTAGGACACATGTATGAGCCATTACACTCAGCTAAATTTTTTTTTTTTAACTTTCTGTAGAGATGAAGGCTTGCTTTGTTGCCCAGAACGGTTTTAAACTCCTGGGCTCAAGTGATCCTCCTGTGTCAGCCTCTCAGGTATGTACTACCATACTCAGCTAATTTTTTTTTTTTTTAACTTTTTGTAGAAATGAGGTCTCACTATGTCATCCTGAGCTTAAGCAACCCTTCTGCCTTTGCCATCCAAAGTACTGGGATTACAGCTGTGAGCCACTGTGCCTAGACTTTGTGAGCATTTTATAGACATCTTTAAGGAAAATGTTAAAAAGTCTAAGAAATACAAAGAAAATATACTAGTTGGGCAGCTATTAGAAGTATAAATCAAAGAAGGAGAATTTATGAGTCATACATAAGCTTAAATGTTATCAAATATTAGGAACCACATTCAATAAACTCCTAAGGAATACAGAAAACCTTTTCTGAGGTTTAATATAATTTGCTATAATATGTTGTATATCTCTCTCTCTATACATAAAATACTCCTCTCTATGAAGTAATAAAATATGTATCTTATCAGTTATATGTCCAAAATCATACAGTAAAATAGTATTATCAAATAATATAATCATTTTGTAAAACAAAAAAGTACTTAGACTGCAATTTTTTTTTTTTTTTTTTAGTTGGAGCCTCACTCTGTCACCCAGGCTGAAGTGCCATGGCACACTCATGGCCATCCCAGCGTCAACCTGTTGGGCTTCAGTGATCCTTCCACCTCAGCCATCCAAGTAGCCAGAAATACAGGCGCACGCTACCATGCCTGGTTAATTTTTGATTTATTGTAGAGACAAGTTCTTGCCAAGTTGACTGGACTGGTCTCTAACCCATGGACTCAGGCAATCCACTCACTAGCCTTGGCCTCCCGAAGTACTAGGAATATAAGCTGAGCTACCGAGCCCGGCCATTAGACTACAATTTAAGAAATTGGAAGGAGTTTTGGGAAAGAGAAATACTAATACTGAATAAACTGATAAAACAGAAGATATTCTCCAACTATAAATACTTCACAGTCAAACCAAAGAAAAGTGTCTATGTACTTACTTTATTAACAGCAAAGGCAGTAATGATATCAGATTCCTTATGAATAATTCTTGCTTTTCCTCCAGGATATCCCAAATCTGCTTCTATCTAAATTGGAGGAAATAAAATACAAAATACAGTAATTTTTAGTAATAGAACAAATAATATATACTCATCTGTCATTTAGTATTTACAAAATTATTTTAAGAAGTTATTTAGATGTTTCAATTCCAAAGGTACTATTATATATATGCTAATTATCTCCCAAAACAAAATTTGACAAGGTGAATTTAAATCTTTTTGAAGCTTGTTTTACATATAAAAAGACAGCTGATATAACATACAACTTAATTAATTAGTTATCCTGCCAAGCTAAAATGAATTAACTTTAAAGGATAAGACATTCTAATTACTAACATAAAATTTATTTACCTAGTTTCTTATTATAGTCTTTAATACTATTTTACAAATATCCAAAGGCCAGATAGTCAATATTTTAGGTTTTGTAGACCACAAAGGGTCATTGTTGCATATTCTTTTTTTTCAAATCCTTTAAAAGTTCTTAGCTCATGGGCTATATAAGAACAGGTGGGATTTGGCCAGCTGGCTATAGTTTACTGTCTCGTGGTCTAAAATGATTTTCAAATTATAGAAGAGAAAACTGAAACCCTGAAAGGCACAGTAATTTGCCCTAGTCAGTAACCATTTTAATTGCTAAATAAATCATAATTTAATGTACTTCAGATGAGACATATATTTGACTTGCTTACTCCAGAGAAAGTGTATACAACATCTGTGAACTTAGAAGAAAATACTAAATAAAATCAAAATTTACTTTTAAAAAGTTGAAAAGAGGAGTCAATTATTAACAGTTGAAAATGTTGCTTAATGTAGGACGTTATTTCATTTTATTTTTCCCAACCTTCAATCTTTTAAAATGATTAGTTTTACAGCTCACTGTGAAAAGCAGAAATTATTAATTTGAAATTAGTGCATAATAAACTTACTTCCTGCAAAATTTAGATATAAATATCACCAATGCCTGTCCACTGAACACAGAACTGATCAGGGTTGGTAGTATTTTTAAAAATGGCACCTAAGATGACTGTTCAATTGCAGAGCTGAAAGAGACTTTTAAAATAACCAAACCAAAATACCCCTATGTAAACAAAAATCACAGTCACCATATACAAAGATAAATATAATTTAAAATGTAATTTGCTCACAAATATAAAAGAATTTCAGTTTTGCTGAACATTCTTGCTTACTCAAGGGTCAATTTGTCTTCTAAAGTCTTAGCAGTGATCATCCAGTAAGAATGTATGGGTCAAATTCCATAGCGTTATGACAAAATTCTAACTTACCCACCTATCTGCCTGGTATCTAAAGTACACTAAAGTGTCCACTGCTAGATTTTGAAGAAATTGGAGGCAGAGACAGATGACAATTCCATGGAACAGAATTTGCTGGTAATGCTTGGATGGGAGACCATATCAGTTTTACCCAGGGAGCTTTTTCTTTGTATGCAGGAGAGGAAAGTTCCTGCAGGCATTCAAAAAGCTTCCACAATTTGAGAAAACATTCCTGTCCTCTAATTATCTAGATTTACTTGATTTGTTGTCTGTCAATAGTGTGGTGTCAAGATGACCTGCATGAGAATCTTGAGATGATTTTTTAAATATGAAGATTCTGAACCCTGTATCAGACATATAATTAGAACGCCATGGGGGTCAGGCAAATAAATGGTGGTTAGCATCTCAAGAGTCTTAGACACATTAAATTTGATAACAACTATAAGTAGTAGGAAATAAGATTGGAGATGAAGGTAGGGTTCAGCTTAAGCACGGCCTTAAAAAACATAACAGTTCAAATGCTGTTCTAAGGCTGGTAAGTCCATTAGTGGATTTTAATAATTCTACTGTTGTGAGGTAAAATATAAAAGATCTGAGAATGACTTCCAGAAAACCAGTCAAAAGGTTACTACAGTAGTGGAAATGAGAGATCATGGTGGACTGAATTAGGGCAGTAGGAATGGAGTAAGTGACAATAGCTGGAATTGGGATAAATTTTGTTAATGTACTCTCATTGTAGTGTGAGTAAAAGAGAGAAAGACAAGATAACTCCAAGTTTTCATGTTTGATAAATGTGTGAGTAAAGGTACCATTTACGAGATGGACAAAAGTGAAGGAAAGAGTGGGTCTAGGTTGGGAGTAGGTGATATCTGGAGTTTAGGAAATGAGTTGGGAACAGAGAAATTTGAGTTATCAGCATACTGATGATATTTAAGCCATAAGATAACCCAAGGAGACAGTAAAGGCAGGACAGATAAAAGGTTAGAGAACTGAATTCTGTGGTACCCAACATTACAAGGACAGGAAAAAGATAGGAAAATTCAGTAGTTGTCAATTAGCTATCTTAAGAAATATAAGCGTTTGATATTGCGCAAACTGAGGAAATCTTAATAAAATGTCAGGGGTCAACAGTTTCAAATGATACCAAAAGGCTGAATCAGAACAGGACAGAGAATTGACTTCCGAATTTAGCATTCTGGAAGTCAATGGTGATCTTGACTAGTACAATCTCAATTAAGTAGGCTGGAAATAATACCAAACTAAATTAGTGAGAAAGTAATACCTAATGAATACAGATGGAAGTCTACTGGGAAAGTATCACAGAGACACTGAGCTGAATTAATAATGTTTTATTTCTTAAGTTGGGTGGTTTGTTTTGGTATTTAAAACACTATTTTTTAAATCTTCTTGAATGACTTTAAAAGCAATTCTTTAGGTAAATTTTGCTAACCTGGTAACTTTAAAAAAGACATTAAAATGTATTTGCTCATGCTAATGAGAATAATCTAGGAGGAGGTAAAAATTTATCAAGAAAGGGATAATAACTGAAGCAAAGTCTGGGTAAGAGCAGACAGGGTCAGTATACAAGAGAAAGATCTGATCATGGATAAAAGAGTGTCAGTTCATTCACCATTAGAGGAGGCAGAAGAAAATACATGTAGAGCAGAAGTTAAATTTGATAGTGGGAAGATCAGGCTAAATCTCTGCTGACTGTAATTATTCTGACAGCAAAATATGGTGATCTGTGGGAAGTGAGAAGGAAATACTGGACGCTTGAGGAAGTAGGTGAAAAGCATGGAAAAGAGAATGAAAAACAAATTATGGATCAATTTATTATGAGTGCAGAATAGTTTTAGATTAAAGTAGGACCTGTGCTGATAAGTAAGGCAAGCTCCATGATTTGTGCTTTTCCACATGGTCAGCTGTTTGGGTGGAGACACAGAACAGGACAAAGACCTAGGTTTAAATAGGTTTGAAAATTTTCAAGGCAAGTACAGTATAGGAAGAACAGAGAAGAGGATGTTTACAAGAGATTGATTATGATGATGGATCATGGAATCTAAGCTGGGAAAGAAAGTGGAAACATGATATGGTCAGCTGAGTACGGAAACAGAACTTGCATATGCTATGAACATAATTTGCTAAAGGCCTCACAACATACATCATAATAAAAAAAAAATTACAATGAATATGGTCTTAAGTGTTTCCTAAAAATAAAGTTTCAAGTTATGCTATGATTAAACTGCGTAGATGAAGAAAAAAGAACCCAAATATTAGTGCTAAAAGAGATTTTAAAAGATTATGCAGATCAAAAAACTAAATACAGAATTACTATATGATCTAGGAATCCTACTTCTGTATATAACTCTAAGAATTGAAAACGGACACTCAGACAGATATATGTACACCCATGTTGACAGCATCAGTATTCACAATAAGCAAGCAATGGAAACAAGTGTTCACTGACTGATGAATAAAAAACCAAAATATTGTATATACAGTGGAATATAATTCAACTTAAAAAAAGAAGAAAATTCTGACACATGCTAAAATGTGAATGAACCTTAAATACATTATGCTTGGTGAAATATGCTAGTCACAAAAGGATAACGATTATAAATTTTATTATGCATACAATTCTACTTAAATAAGATGACCTGGTATAGTAAAATTTATAGATACAGAAAGTAGAATGGTGGTTGTCTAGGACTGGGGACCATGGAAAAGGGGGGGCTATTATTCAGTGAACACGAAGTTTCAGTTTAGGGATGAAAAAGTTCTGGCGATGGAAAGTAGTGTTGGTTGAATAATAGTGTAAATGTACTTAATGTCACTGAACTGCCCTAAACATGGTTAAAATGGTAAATTTTCTTATTTATATTTTATCACCAAAATATATTATGCAGAAACTGATCTGAACAATGTTTTGGTTCCACAGAGCTCTCCTTAGAAGTTGGAGAGAGGGGGACAGTTTTAGACTAACTCCAGGATCCTACTATTTCAACAAGAGAAACAGCAGGTTTAAAATTATCAGCCCTAATTTTACTTATTAGTAACTGAGGCTCCAGGAGTAGAACAAGCACAAGGTCACGCAGCAGATCTATGAAAAAACTGAAGTGAGACTCTAGGTCTCATTAGTGATTTTCAGTTACTAACACTTTCTACAATGTAAGGCTGTGTACTTGGAGTACTTTAGTATTATTCTAATGACATAATAAAACAAATATGAAGTAAAACGAGATGTAAAGAATATCAAGGGCATACTTGGAAGGAAATGAGAAATCAAGTGAATATAAAAGGATGTCGATAACCCAAATATTAGAAAATATAAATACTAAAGAGATCATTTGTTTTTCAAATTATATATATATATATGAGGAATGAGAGGTAGCATCATCATAGATTCTACACACACTGAAAGGATAAGAAAATATTATGAATTACTTTATGCTCACGCCTGTAATCCTAGCACTTCTGAGATTGTCAAGAGGGGTTCAAGACCAGACTAGGCAACATGACAAGACCTCATCTCTACAATAAAACAAGAAATCAGTTGCGCATGGTGGTGCACGCCTGTAGTTTCAGCTACTTGGAAGGCTGAGGCAGAAGGATCACTTGAGTCCAGCAGGTCGAGGCTATGGTGGCCACGATTGTGCCACTGCACTCCAACCTGGGTGACAGAGTGAGACCCTGACACACACACACACAATCCTCAATCAGACTGGAGGAAAAAAATTCCAAAAGAGAAACCTCAAGAAACACAAAAGAACAGCATTTGACAAAATCCGCCATCCATTTTTTTAATTAAAAACTCTCAACAAGCTAGGAACAGAAAGAAACTTCCTCAAGTTCATAAAGGGCATCTACAACAAGCCTATAGGTAAAATCATGCTTAATGATGAAAAACTGAATGCTTTTCCCAAAATCATAAACAAGATTAAAATGTCTGCTTTTACTACTTCTATTCAACATTGGATTGGAAGTCCTAGTCAGAGTGACAAAGAAAGAAAGAGGAAGGAAGGAAGGAAGGAAGGAAGGGAGGAAGGAAGGAAGGAAGGAAGGGAAGGGGGGAGGAAGATATAGAATAAATCTGAAGGACTTATACTACTTGACTTTAAGATTTATTATAAAGCTACAGTAATAAAGACAGTGGGCTATTCGCATAAATATAGATAGATCAGTGGACCAATATAGAGAGTCCAGAAATAGACCTATACAATCTGTGCCAGTTGACCTTGTGAAGGAGAAAAAGGCAGTTTAGTGCAAGAAAGGATCATCTTTTCAACAAATAGTATGGGAACAATTGATATACAAATGCCAAAAAAAAAAAAAAAGGAAACTGAGATCCATACTTTAGGCCATATAAAAAAATTAACTCAACATAGATTATAGACCGAAATGTAACACTAAAGTTCTAAAACACCTAGAACAAAACAGGTGAAAATCTTTGTGATTTCAGGTTAGGCAAAGAATTTTTAAATACAACATTAAAAAGAAAATGTATAAACAGGACAAATTGATTTATTAGATCTCATCAAAATTAAGAACTTCTGCACTTCAAAAGACATTGGAAAGATAAGCCATAGACTAAGAGAAAATATCTGCTAATCAAATATCTGAAAAATGCCTTTAACCAGAATATAGAAAGAACTATTAAGATACAATCAAGGAAATAAGCAACCCAATACAATACATATACATATACATATGTATATGTATATGTATATACAAGATTTGAAAAGACACTTCACCCAAACTGGTGAGAATGTGAAACAACTGGGACTTCATATACTGACTGCTGAGGATGTTTAAATGGTGCAACCACCTTGGAAAACAATTTCTTAAAACATAAACCTACCATATGATCCAACCTTTCCATTCCTAGTCATTTACACAAGAGAAATGAAAGCACATGTCATACAAAGAGACTTGTGCATGGATATTTAAAGCGGTCTTATTTAAAACACCTGCAAAATAAAATCAGCTCAAGTGTTCATCAACAGGTAAATGAATAAATAAACTGTGACATATCCCTACAATGTAATACGCATCAGCCACAAAAAGAAATGAACTACTGAAACACACAATATGGAGGAAGCCCCAAACAATTATGCTTAATGAAAAAACATAAGCTAAAATCAAAATAATATATATGATTCCCTTTACATAAAATGCCAGAAAACACAAATTAACCCATATTGTCAGGAAACAGTTTGGTAGTTGCTTGGAAAGGAAGAGGGCACAGGTGGGAGGGAAAAAGGGAAGAATTAAATTTGGGGAGGTGAGATGGATATATTCATTATCTTTATTGTGATTATGGCTTCACAAGTATATATGTATACTAAAATTGATTAAACTGTATACTTTAAATATATGCATTATTTTAGGTGAGGCATACCTAATAAATAATGTATATATTTTAAGTATAGCAAAGGGCTTAAAAAATGCTGGTCAAAATGATTATAATGTTAACCTTTCCCAAAAAATGACTGCGTTCTGGTGTAGCATGGAGATGGCTACAGAATAACAACATTATGATTATTAACATTTTATAACAGCATCAAGAGAAAAGACTACGGGTAAGAATATTACTTCACAGTATACATTACCTAGGGAAGGAAAATTGCTATCTGATTATAAGGCCATTAGTAAATTTCAAAATATGAACCACATGTATATTTATTTTGTCAAAGTTATAATATACACCTGATTTTAAACCAGACTTGTAAAATTAATTGCATAGAATTATTTTCCTATTTTGCCAAAAGATTTCTGTGGGAAAGAATAAGAGGTAGATATCAGTGGGCCTAAACATTTTTTTAAAGCAAGTTTTTCACCTAAAAATCACCGCTGAGATTGTTTTAAATACAGAATATTAAAAAAGTGAGTTAAATATCAACCTAATAAAGTTATATTTGAATGTGCAATCACAGAACATCCGGGAGTTATTTCATGATTATACAAATTCTCAGCATTTGTGCTTTCATTCTCGAGTACTATCAGTACTTATTAGGTATCCTTAGGCATTGTACTATATGCTTCTCCTACCAGTAAAATAAATGTTATATAATAGTATTTGCTATATTCTTAGAAATATTACAGGAGATAATTTTAACTTCAAAGGGATACCTGCACAAATGAAACAATACTATTATACTTCTACAACTGATATTGTAATCACAGTTATTAGGAACTTTGGTTGTATTTACTTAGAAAAATCTGTAGCCACAACAGGTTACATTCAACTCCCTTTAAAATTGCATTCTCTTATTTAAACAAAAGAGAAACCACATATATGATTGCAAATTGCTAAAAAAAAAAGGAAAATAATCTGAAGGAATAATACTTTAATTTCATTAGAAACAAAGTCTGGTCCAAAACTCAAAGGCAAATACTTTGTTCTTTTTGTGAAAGAATGCAATTTCCAATTTCAGTTGAATGATATTGTGTACCTTATTGATGTTTGGCTCCTCCATCATAGAACTTTTGATGGTTTCACTGTTGTCCTCTAATGACTTCATCAAGAAAGAATAACCACATGACAGAAAGTAAAGATGAGATGTAACATGCAAAATACTAGGGGTATTTTCTAATATTATATTTTTTAACCAAATTTACTAGAAAAGAAGACTGGACTGAGTTGTTATTCTCAAATTTCATATACTTTAAAAGAAGCATGTGTGAGGGTGCATGGTTAGGGAATGAGAAAAACATAACTCCTCTGAACTCATTAACCACTACTATAAATTTTATTCTGGTGCCTAAGAAATTTTTACTCAACTTATTTTGAAATGGTGACATTAAAGCAAGATTGACAACAAAGTAATTTATATTAAAAAAATTCAGAGCTGCTAGTTTCAGAGACTAGCAACTGAAAATTAAAGTTGAATTGCTCTCTTACATGCTACTATATCTTATCTCCATATCTGATCCCTAAGGACAATCTCCTGATTAGAAAATTGTTCTACATTCCTAATTCTCTTCTACTGATTTAGCCAGAAAAAGTCAATAAATTGTTTGGAGGTACATATCCTTCTTAAAAGGGAACAGGAGCATTTGTTAAAGAGTTATTTCAAAACGTCTAGTTCTTAGAAAATAAAAGAAAATAGAAAAAGGAAGTGGGAACAAAGATAGTGACTGTCACATCTCAATTTTTTGCTGGGAAGGCCTTAGTCTATTTGTTGTCATCTGTACTTAATTTTCAAATAAATACAAATAGATAAGACATTCTATTTTAAAACATATGTACCAGTAAGCTACACTATATAGGAAAAGAAAAGATCTGAGAATATATCAGGATTTTAAGGTCAGATGAGGAAACCGGAAAATTTCATTTTCAAACACATAAAGGAATAAAGAAACAGCAGCAGTCTCAAAATACTCTCTATCATCTATCCAAAATATAGGGCCTGTTATATATCTATCTCCTAACCATCTGGAAAGTCACAGTGATTCGGACTCACATATTTAAGCATTGTAATTATTTTATAAAAATAAGAGCTGAAAGGTAATTGTGTTAATACCAAAAACAGGTTTGTCAACTTTCCAGTAAAAATTAACTTTATGCCAGCTCTATAAAGCTAAGATTCTATTTAATTCCATCCAATCTGTACTTTACTATATAAAATTTTTTTTCATATTCCCTCTACAAGTCACTATTTTTAAGAATATGACCATCAAGAATAAAACAACAAAGCAATAACAACAAATTTCTAATCACTACCACTAATTGTGGCAGGGTTCAAATAACTTAAATCTACTGATCAAAACACTACAAAGTAAAGGGTATTAGAGTCATTTTGCAGATAAAAAAACAAAATTCAGAGAAAATATATAGTTTACTGATAGTTACAAAGCTGTAAGTCCAACAATTATGTTTATGATTTTAATTAAAATAGTCACAAAAAGAAATAATTTGATAATTTATTTAAGATATTATGGAACTCCAAATAAAATTAAGAATAAAATTACAGAGAAATCAATACATGTGTAGTTGTACTTATTATCTGCTATTTCTGTGCATTCTGGCTTGATTATACGACTCTATTTCCTTAACAATTATATTCCTGAATTGACAAGGTTAGATGTCATCTTGCTTTTTGTGTACTTGTCTATTGTGAAGTTATTCAAAATTTTTAAATTAATATCTTCAGTTTTTCCTTTCACTTCAAAAACTGCACAAAGCTTGCCCTCGGACTAATTCAGTGCTACCCAAAATGAGATCCACAGACTAGCTGCCAGTTTTGAGCCCTTGGTTACGGGTCAAGGGTAATAAACTACATCTACTGTTTATTTCTCCTAACATATATAAATATTTTAAGTCAGAGTCTTGGTCAGTCATCCAGGCTGGAGTACAGTGGTGTAATCACAGGTCACTGCAGCCTCAAATTCCTGGGCTGAAGCAATCCTCCTGCCTTAGCTTCCCAGAGGGCTGGGATTACAGGTGTGAGCCACCATGCCTAGCCTCACCTGGTATTTTTTTAGTAGCAAAGCACTCTCAATGAAGGGAGCAAGTCCCACATATCATCAAACTGGTACTTATTTTTCGCATTAACCTCAATGACCAAAAAAAAAAAAAGAAACCCATTATGATAATAAAATCGAAGCATATATCATTAACCAGTTACAGTATAACTATAAATTTGTTTCAGTTAGCAAAATTTCACTAATTTAAACATAATCCACAGAAGAAAATGCAAATTAAGATATTTTCAGTATACAAACTCAGCTTCAATTTAACTTCTAAAACTATCACATGAAAATTGTAGGAAATTTCTACCATGTCTCTTAAATTGATGATCATTACAACATAAAATACAGAAAAGAAGATACAGAATATTAACTCAAACGATATCCTTTTGAAAAATAAGCCCCAAATAAATCTGAATTAATTACTCTGAATTAAATTGATGTATATAATACTGCCCATCTTTTTAGCATTAACTGTATATGTTTATGACATACAAAGGCATTTTCAAAATATCTGCAAAATGAAACTCATTTTTAATATTTACATGATAATATAAAAGACTTGAACAAAAAAAATAGTTAACAGCTTTTAACTTATACAGACCTCATTTAGACACCGCTTCTTTGTGAATATATTTCTAATAAAGGTTTCCTGAATTTCTTCCTGTTTCACCAAATACTGCCAAAGCCTCTTCACAGACAGTGCCAAATGATGTTTGGATCTATGGAGAGACAGTAAATTTAATTATACACTTCAGAGATTTCTAATTAACTTGATCACAATTCCTTGGTACGATATGAATGATTATTATAATAAATTAACTAGAATCAGACCATATAACCTGGGGCAGTAGTCTGCAAACTTTTCTTAAAGGATCAGTAAATATTTCAGCCTTTGTGGGCCATATGGTTTCTGTCACAATGACTCAACTCTGATATTGTACAGGTTGAGTAACCCTTATCTGAAATGCTAGGAACCAGAGGTGTTTTGAATTTCCTGTTTTTTCATATTTTGGAATCTTTAAATATGCAAAATGAGGTGTTTTGGAGATGGAATCCAAGTCCAACCACAAGATTTATTTTTATTTCATGCACATCTTATATTTATAGTCTAAAGGTAAAAATAATTGCAATATTTTAAATAATGTGCATGAAACAAAGTTTGTGTTAAGTATTTAAGCGTAGAATTTTCCACTTGTGGCATCACGTTGGCACTCAAAAAATTTTGGAGCATTTTGGATTTTTGGATTAGAGATGATCAACCTGTAGTGGGAAAGTGGCCATGGGTAATAAGCAAATGGCAGGTATGGCTGTAAGCCAATAAAACATTATTTACAAAACAAGAGGAAGATAGAATTTGGCACATGGGGCTGGCCACAGTTTGCCAATCCCTAACCTAGAGCCATAGGATCTAACAAAAAGAGGTATGCTTCCTAGAAGACACCTAGAAGCAGAGCTACTCAATATGTTGTTCATGGACACAATAAAAAACTTTGTAAACGAGTAGCAATGAGTTAAGAGCTTCTACAAGAACATACGTCAACTATAACACTAAGCCACTAAGCACATCGTTTAGTACACTTAATATTTTTTGTGGCAAGACTTTCTAGATGAAGCAACCATCACACTGATTTACCTTTTGGTTCCAACTTTCTCTCCTCATGGACAGTAGAGCAATTGCTGACTGGATTATTCTGAAAAGCACTGCTCTAGAGCATGTATCAATAAGCTACACTCTACAGGTCAAACCCACCTTGACTTCCATTTTCAAAAATAAATTGTTCTGCACCACAACCAAGCATATTTTTTTAATGGTTGCTTTTGCTCTTCAATAGTAGGGTTGAGTTGTTGTGACAAGGACACATGGCCCAAAAAGCCTAAAATATTTACTATCAGGACCAAGAAAAGTTTGCTAACCTCTGGACCTCCATAGGCATTATATACTGGCACAGATTTGAGCCTAGAATAGCAAAATAAACATAGGCCTTAAATATTTTGTACAACTCCTACCTTAAAAACAGTATCAATAGGAAAACCTACTTGAAAGGAGTGTTTGTGGGTTCCAGTAAAGCTTTGTGGCGGAGAATTGCGGGACCTGCAGACAAACTCTCTTCAGATGTATGACTCGCGATATAGTTTTGAGGTGGCCCACCATGGATTTCAAGTCGTCGGAGAAGAACTTGTTCCCAACACTGAAGAGTTTTTAGAACCGCATGGCAAAGAGGTGAACTAACTGGAAGCTCTAAAAAGGGAAAATTGACCCACATTTATACTCTCCAGTAAAGTACTATATTCAGTTGTAAGAAAGACTAAGATAACATATTAACACACACTTTGACAGGAGAGATGTGGAAGGAGAGGTGGGTATAGAAATCAAGTAGATTAAAAATGGTATGTCATAAATCTGTATGAACATTTCAGCATTACAGCTTCTGACTTTAATCTCACATGAAAAATGTACCTGAAGATTATGAAAACATGTGTGGGAGGAAAATTAATTATTTAAAAACTTGGATTAGTCCAATTTCTATATGGCATATGACTCTTTAAGATTTGTTTAGAAAATAAAAATTATACACAAAGTAAAAAAAAAAAGTCATATTTGCCATGAAACTCAGCGCTTTCCTACCCCTTCACATTCTTGAGTCCTAATTCCACTTTCAACTTTTAGCTATTCTTGCTACTTACCTACCCATGTCTAAAGAACATGCTTATACTATGAGCTCTTGATTTTTCAATTTTGGCAATGATCTACTGATTTACTACTATGGCATATGAGAATAAACTTCTCCTCCTCTCTCCATCATTACAATATAGTCTCATAAAAATTTTGGTTAAATTGGTATTTTAGTGCTTACCTTATTATGTGTGTGTGTGTGTGTGTGTGTGTGTATGTGTGTCTAAATACAGTTCACAGCTAAACCACTTGGTCACTTGGTATACTATCATGCCCCTTTCTTTACATCAGGTTCAGTGCCTCTGATTTCTTTGAGTATCAAACAGTATAGCAGATACATTTACAGATGGTTGATTTAGTTAAAAGAAATCTACATCTTCTACAAGAGGAAACCACTAAACTTTTCTCTACCGATTAAAAAAAAAAGATTAGTAAGTCAAAAGCAATGGCACCATTAGTTTATGTCAAAATATTTATTACCTGCAACATCATGACCTGCAAATGGATAGAAAGTCTTCAAGTTGTTGAGCACCAATTGCACCATCGCCAATCGCATCAATGACCAACTAAAAATAAGGCAACAAAGGATCTGTTAAAGATATATAAGTACAACACCCTTTGACCTAATAATTCCACTAATAGGAATCTACTCTGAAGATATTCCACCACAACACAAAATAAGGTAAGCACTGTATATTATAAAAATCATAACGTTTGCATGCAGTTACTCATGTCAGCATTATCTATAATAGGAGAAGAGTAGAAATAACCAAATTGTCCATCAGGAGAGTACTGGTTGAATACCGTGTTTTGAACTATGGAATATTAGAGTAACCATAAAGAAGAATGAAGAAGGACCTCTGAAAATCTATATTTTTTATCACACCATTAACATACCATGTTTTCATAAAACATATACACTTTTTAGATGCAAACATATCAATAAAGAGAAGACGACAGCACATCAATAGAAACAAGACATAATCCTATCACTCATGAAAGTAAGAATAATGCAGTATTGGGGCTGGAAATGAGCACTTTGAAACATTATGATTTTTATAATATACAGAGCCTTTTTTTAAAGATAGTGCTTACTGACATCTTAGTACTAGTGTTCTACTCAAAACATTAGATTTTCTAGGGTAAACAATGGAAGTCATTCATCTTGGGAGTCCAAAAGGCAAGGCATAGTCTGAGAGCAAGACATGTGAGAAATGGTACAAATGTAGATGATGCACTCACAAATAAAGGTAACTGAGAAATTATTGTTAAGGAATGGAATATAACAATTTCAACTAAAGAAATTTGAGTTATAAAGTGTTGTAAATTCACCAAACCTATTAATTTCACATATATTATTTTTAAAAAATTTATATAAACCATGATGATTTCTTATAGGAAGCTTAAAATATTCCATACCTATATGAATTTGGATTAGAATGCTCTTGGAAATGGAAATCCGAGGCTAAAACGCTATCATCATCTTCATCATCATCATCACTTTCCAGACTCTCCTCTGAGTCATATTCTGCTCTACTTTGGGAAGGAGGTAGAAAAGGCTAAAATAAAGAAATCATGAAATTTATCATGGAACGATCTGATTTAAAACATTCAAACATATAGTCTAATGATAACAATTCATCCCATTTGCAGATGATTCATTATAAGAGAGTAACTACTGACCAGGTGCAGTGACTCATGCCTGTAATCCCAACACTTTGGGAGGTTGAGATGGAAAGGTTGTTTGAGCCCAGGAGTTCAAGAGCAGCTGAGGCAACATAGCAAGACCTCCTCTCTACAAAAAATTAAAAAACAGCCAGGTGTAGTGGTTATGTGCCTGTAGTCCTAGCCAGTAAGGAGGCTAAGATAGGATGATCACCTGAACTCAGGAAGTCAAGACTGTGTTGAGCTGTGATTGTGCCACTGCACTCCAGCCTGGGCAACAGAGTAAGATTCCGTCTCAATAAAAAAAAGAGAAGGGTAACCCCTTCAGGTTCCCTCCCACTGTGGGAGCTTTTCTGGCCTCTCAAGAAATCCCGCCTTAAAAAAAAAAAAAAGGAGGAAAAAGCAAAAGAAAACATTTCTAAAGACAAGCACTTTTCAACACTTGGATTTGATGAGCAGTCATAAAAGTGCAGAAGGGGAAAGACAGAGAAGGCGATTTAAAAATCAGAAAAGTGCCGGGCTCGGTGGCTCAGCCTGTAATCCCGCGCCTGTGGGAGGCTGAGGTGAGCGGCTTGCCTGAGCCCGCGGGTTCGAGACCCGCCTGGGCAAGCAAGACGTCATCTCTACCATCAGTCAATCATTTAGCCGGGGGTGGTCGCGCGCGCCTGTAGTTCCAGCTACTCGGAAGGCTGAGGCGGAAGGATCGCCGGAGCCCAGCAGGTCGAGGCTGC
>CAUYQG010034207.1:0-10678 GCA_963574415.1 Tarsius wallacei | reverse complement strand
TTAAGCCAGGACTCTGGGGGGCTACGATGCCACACTCACCTAGAGTGTAGGCTCACTCCCTGTCTATGGGGGGTGAACTTTTCTTAAATAAATCTTTCCTTCTCTCACCTCTGTGTGTCGCAATTCTTTGCATCTACTCGGATCTCTGGGTTGCCGGTGCGTGCCTCTGGCTTGTCAGCTCTGGCAGTGCTGCACGCCTCCCCTAGCCTCTCCACCCTCACCCGGTCCGTCCGTATCCTAACATCTGGGACTACAGGTGTGCACCACCATGCCCAGCTAATTTTTTTTTATTTTTTGTAGAAACAAGGTCTCACTATGTTGCCCAAGCTGGTCTTGAACTCCTAGGCTCAAGCAATCCTCCCACCTGAGCTTCCCACAGTGCTGGGGTTATAGGCATGAGCCACCACACCTGACCTATTCACAGTTCTTGATATTGCCATAAACCAAAGGCATGAGCTTTGACTCCCAAAGGGTTTTTTAGCCCCTCATGGGAGTATGTCCTGAGATGGATTGGCTCCATCAGTATTCCAGATGTATGCTTTCCCGGAACTTAGACTCAGTACAGGACCCCTGCTACACAACTCCACAAGTGTAAAGTGTTGTCATTCCAAGTCAGACTGTTCTCACTGTGCTCGTTATATGATGCTATGCCACAGCGAGGAGGACATCTCCTCTGAAATACACTTCTGCCTCTGTTCTGCCACTTTATACTCCATGTCTCCCATGAAGGCTTCCTCAAGTACTCTGTGTTGGATCTTTTCCAGTTGCATGCAACAGAAACTCAACTCATAATTAAAGATTAAACACTGGCTAATGACCAACAGCTAGAATAATGAACACGTTTATTACTTGATTTGATTATCCTTATATTCTCAAAGCTAATTTTCTTGATTCAAAACAAATGAATATGGCCGGGCGCGGTGTCTCAAGCCTGTAATCCCAGCACTTTGGGAGACCGAAACAAGAGGATTGCCTGAACCCAGGGATTCAAGACCAGCCTGGGCAACTTGGTGAGATCTCATCTCTACAAAATATCAAAAAATTAGCCGGGTGTGGTAGCGTGTGCCTATATTTCTGGCTACTTGGAAGGCTGAGGTGGAAGGATTGATTGAACCCAGCCAGTGGTCACTGGGGTGGCAGTGAGCGTGCCACTGCACTCCAGCCTGGGCAACAGAGTAAGAATCTGACTCAAAAAAAAAAAAAAAAAGAAAAGAATATATAAAAGTGCTGGCTGAGTTTATTTACTGGTTTGGCATGGAGACTTATGAAGTTCAGGCGTAAATGTAAAATGAAAACACCTATTTACCAATAACCCTAATGGCATTCTTGTTATTAGGATTCTTTTTTATTTTTTTGAGTTGGAGTCTCACTCTGTTGCCCAGAGTGAGTGCATGCAGTGGCACGCTCATGGCCACCGCAGCCTCAACCTGCTGGGCCCAGGAGATCCTTCCACCTCAGTCTTCCAAGTAGCTGGAACTACAGATATGCACTACCATGGTCGGCTAAGTTTTTGACTCATTGTAGAGATGAGGTTTTGCCAAGTTGTCCAGACTGATCTTGAACTCCTAGGCTCAGGCAATCCTCTCACCTCGGCCTTCCAAATTGCTGGGATTACAGGCATGATCCACTGTACCTGGCAGCAAACTGTTTATTTGAGAGCTACAGTGAGGCACTTTTCTTGATGATTCCGTTAATTCAGGCAATCTTAATGATTACCCTGTCATGCTATTTAAAGTTAGTTTTTGTCTAATTAGTAGCCAAATTTTAACTTCAGCCTTATTTTCCTAGTCACAAAGACCTCTAACATGATTTTAAAATGTATCTCATGTTTCTGTTCTTTTATGTAGTTCTAATCCCAGAGAGCCACAACATAAGTGCACAAGACACAAAAACTTAGGTCAGAGGTAGGAATAGACCTCTCACAGCCCTGGGCCCTTCTAGAAATGTACACCTGAGACTCAGTTTTCTTTTCTTTTTTTTTCTCACTCTGTGTCCCAGGCTGGAGTGCAGGGGCACACTCATGGCCACCGCAGCCTCAACCTGCTGTGCTCAAGCAATCCCTTTGCCTCAGCTTTCCAAGTAGCTGGAACCACAGGCATGTGCCACCATGCCTGGCTTATTAATTTAATTTTATTTTATTGTATTTTATGTTATTGTACAGACGAGGCCTTGTCATGTTGCCCATGCTGTTCTCGAACCTGTGGGCTCAGGCAATCCTCTAGTCTCTGCCTCCCAAAGTGCTGGAATCACAAGCGTGAGCCACTGCACCCGACTGACTCAACTTTCAATTCACCCAGTTAGCTACAAGTAGAGCAGGCAGCTACATAGCCAGCACTTCTAGAAGAAGCCAGAGAGGTCAGAATAGGGAGACCCTTAAAAATAGGAGGGGGTCAGCTTCTTAAGGGACCAGGGATCTGCACACCAGGTCAGCCAATGGCATCAGCAGAGAGCCAGGAAAGTCTGCATCTCAGACAAGGATTGTGCTGTATTGCTTCCTTCACTGTGGAGCTAGCTGGATACTAGTGAGTTTCTGTATATCCACAAAAGAAACTTTAATATATATATATCCTTTAATAGTGTTTACGGCATCTTTCTGTCAATCCTATTATCATTCCATGGTGACACCCACTCATGAGATAATGATACATTAGTGGCTATTATTTAAAAATAAAAACAGTAATTTAGAATGAAAAGTTATTTTGATTTCTACTGGGCTGCTTTTTATAAATCTCACCTCACAAACATTGCCTTGTCTCAAAGTACCAAAGGTCAGGTCCGTTTTAAGGGTGAGTGGGGGCAAACTGGGTTCCTTTGGAATCCATTGTTTTTGCTTGTTCCATGGCTGCTGAATGCCCGAATCAGCTTCCAGAGGCAGCATGGGTCAGCCCAGACCCAGCATGGCTACTAGAGAACAGCTCTCAGCTCATTCTTCCCATCATTGTCAATAGCAGCTCTGTACAAAGGACTGAATAACATAATTGGATCTCTGGAAAAATTAACATTTAGTATTTTTGCAGTACTGTGATGAATCAACATTTTAAATTGTTAAAAAGACAAATGCCATTTATAGAAATGAAATTAGATGAGATTTGAATGATGTAAACAAGTATTTTATGAGGGTATATTTGGTTTTAAGTGATTTGTCAATAAAGGTAGCAAGGCAGAGCCATTATCTTCTTCAAAATGATTTAAGGATAAATTGTCAATTACTATTTTTGGAAAACAATATTTCCAAATGACCCTTGTTTCCACTGATTTTCTTATTTTTTTTTTTTTGAGTTGGAGTCTCACTCTGTCGCCCAGACTGGAGTGCAGTGGCCACTCCCGGCCACCGCAGCCTCATCCTGCTGGGCTCCGGCGATCCTTCCGCCTCAACCTTCCAAGTAGCTGGAACTACAGGCATGCGCTACCACGCCCAGCTAATTTTTTGATTTATTGTAGAGATGAGGTCTCGCTTGCCCAGGCGGGTCTCGAACCCGCAGGCTCAGGCAATCCACTCACCTCAGCCTCCCAAAGGCGCGGGATTACAGGCTGAGCCACCAAGCCCGGCTTCCACTGATTTTCAAAAACACAATACATTTTTACTTTACATAAAGAATGTATTTGAATACTAACTGGTGTGCCACAGTTCAGTTCTGGCACTAACCACCTGGAGTTAGCACAGAACCCACAACGTACGGGCCCAATCCTCCACATGGACACCTTCAGATGCCAGCCATACTTTGGGGATCCCCTGCATGTCTGACCAACTGACTATAAATTTGGAGGTTTCCACGATTCCCTCAGATTCAATAATTGGCTAGAATGACTTACAACTCAGCAATATCCACTGATCGATCGATCTATCGATCTATCTATCATCTATTGCTCTATGTATCATCTATCCATCTCGCTAGCTATTATCTATCTATCTAATTTGTCTACCTATTATCCATCATCTATTATCTATCTACTATCATCTATTTAGCTATCTACCTATCTGCCTATCTATCTACGTATCACCTATCTTTCTATCTACTTACCTATCATCTATCTATCTATCCACTTATCTATCTACTTGTCACCTATCTACCTATCATCTATCTACTTATCTATTTATCTGTCTGCCTATCATCTATCTATCTATCTACCTACCTATCTAGAGCTCGCTATGTTGCCCATGCTGCCTCAAGCTCTCAGGTTCATGTAGTCCTTCCACCTCAGTCTCCTGAGTAGCTGGGATTATAGGTGTGTACCACCACACCCAACTGCAGTTTTATTTTATTTTATTTTTTTATTTTATTTTATTATGTTATTGTGGGGTACAGTTAGGGTGCAGTTTTATTTTAAAGAATACAGATCAGGCTGGGTGTAGTGGCTCAAGCCTGTAATCCCAGCACTTTGGGAGGCTGAGGTGAGGGGATTGTCTGAGCCCACGGGTTCAAGAACAGCCTGGGCAACCTGGCAAGACCCCAGCTCTACAATAAATCAAAAAATTAGCCAGGTGCAATAGTGCATGCCTGTAGTTCTGGCTATTTGGAAGGCTGAGGTGGAAGGATCGCCTGAGCCCAGCAGGTTGACACTGGGGTGGCCATGAGAGGGCCACTGCACTCCAGTCTGGGCAACAGAGTGAGACTCCAACTCAAAAAAAAAAAAAAAAAAAAAAAAAAGATTACAGTTCAGGATCAGCCAAATGAAGAGTTGCACAGGGTGGGGGCCCAAGAAAGCCCCAAATGCAGAACTTCCCCGCCCTCTACCCATGGAAACAGGGTGCGTCGCCCTCCTAGCACATTGATGTTTTCACCAACAAGGTGGTTTCACTGAGCCTCAGTATCAAGGGTTTTTTTTACTGGGATTCATTCCATGAGAATGGCTCAAAGCCATTCCATCCAAGGCTTCCATTCTTACATAATGGTTGGCTCAAATCCCCATGTCTTTCTGGGGGTCCCATCCTGAGCCACCTTATTAACATAAACTCAAGTGTGATCCAAGGAACTAAAAAATAACAAAGATACTCATCATTCAGAAAATGCCTGCCTTTGGATTCTAGGATGACAGAAAACAAAAAAATAAAATTCTAAGCTCTTTGGAACATTTTACTTATTTTTTATGTTGGAGTCTAACTCTGTTGCCCAGTACTCCCAGGTTGGAGTACAGTGGCACGCTTATAGCTACTGCAGCCTTGACCTGCTGGGCTCAGACTAGCCTCCTGTCTCAGCCTCTCAAGTAGCTGGGACTGGAGGTGTGCATCACCATGCCCGACTAATTTTTTGACTTATTGTAGAGATGAAGTCTTGTCAAGTTGCTGAGGCTGGTCTTGAACCCTGGGCTCAGGCAATCCTCTTGCCTCCACTTCCCAAACTGCTGGGATTACAGATGTGAGCCACTGTGCCTGGCCTTCTTTGGAACTTTAGGAGCTCGGTGTCCTTTAAATCCAACAGAATAAAATTTGAAAACTAAGAGATGTTTTTCAGAATCATAAATTAGTCAGTGAAGGGTTAAATAGCAATTGTCGTGGGCTATTACTTGTCCCTGTTAGGGTACAGACAGTGAGAGGGTGGATGGATGGAGAGGCAAAGAGGAGGCACAGGAAGACACAGCACCGCCTGGGCAGGCAAGCCGGAGTTGTGCGCCGGCAACCCAGAGATCTGAGTAGAAGCAAAGAATTGCTACACACAGAGGTGAGAGAAGAAAAAATTTATTCAAGAAAGCTTCACATCCCACAGACAGGGAGCGGGCCCACGCTCTAGGTGAGTTGGCGTCGAAGCCCCCAAAGCCCTGGCTTAAATCCTTTCCTTGGAGATGTTGCACGTGACTGCTGTGACTTCTTTATTGACCACCAGTGGATGTCTTGGAGATCCTGTGACACAGAGACCCATTAATGTCCGCCCACATCATCATAGCCCCTAGAGAAGGGCGTGACAAGGATTCTAATGCTCCTGTACCTTCCCAAACAACATTCCTTAGAGCTAGTGGAGGGTGTACTTTCCCTTATCTCCCAGGCATTCCCAGTGGGTAGCCTGGGGCAGGGGTCCTTGACTTCCCTGTAGATAGGGTCCAATTTACTGGAAGATTGAATCCCCACCTGCTCCCCCTCTGAGCGGTCATAACTTTTATAATTACAAGTTTCATGACTTTTACAGTCCTTGCCCAATGCAAGATGTCTTAGGCCTTGTAAATTCCCTTTACTCTAGGCAAGCTTGATTGCCACTTTGAGATACCTCTGCTACCTGGAAGTCTGTTTCTGAAAAGACAAAGCCAGTAAAGTTAATTTTACCTAAAGTGTCCATTTCTCCAAAAGTATAGATTTTACTTTCTCATCATTGTATTAAGGTTTAGGAACGAGATGAAAAATGGCTTTCGGCTCTCTCGGTCTGTCCTTTCAGTCCCCAGAGTACATATGTAATGGTCAAGTTACTTTTCTCTTGAACTTCACACTCTCCTGCACCCCTGCGATAGTTGGTGATCCACATCCAGGTGAGCTCTCACCACTGTCCACAGAGATGGGGAACTGAATGATCTCCTTTGCATTTAGCTGATTACTTTCCACAGTGAACTAGTAATATGTGAGTCACTCTTCCCATACTGGTGTTACTTTAAACATTTCCAGAACACTCTTACATCCATCCTTTAACTCTTGCCATTCTTTCAAAAAAGAGAATTTTGCAATCTTTGGGTAATGATGTATTTTTTTTTTTTTTTTTTTTGGTCATCCAGGCTGGAGTGCAGTGGTGTGATTACTGCAGCCTCAAATTCCTGGGCTCAAGAGATCCTCCCGCCTCATTCTCCCAAATAGCTAGGAATATAGATGTCAACCACTATGCCAAAAAAGTTAATTTATTTTTTGTAGAGATGAGGTCTTGCCATGTTGCCCAGGCTGGTCTCAAACTTCTGGCCTCAAGCGGTTCTCTTGCCTCAGCCTCCCAAAGCCCTGGGATTACAGGCGTGAGCCACCACAACTGGCCTATTGATATACGTTTGATATCAGTTGAATGTGTGCTCTAAAAATCACATTCTGGCTGGGCGTGGTGACTCAGCCTATAATCCCAGCACTTTGGGAGGCTGAGGCAAGAGGATTGCCTGAGTCTGGGGGTTCGAGACCAGCCTAGGCAATTTGGTGAGACCTCATATCTACAATAAATCACAAAAACTAGCCGGGTGGAGCCGGGCTCAGTGGCTCAGCCTGTAATCCCGCTCCTTTGGGAGGCTGAGGTGAGTGGATTGCCTGAGCCCGCGGGTTCGAGACCTGCCTGGGCAAGCGAGACCTCATCTCTACAATAAATCAAAAAATCAGCCAGGCGTGGTAGCGCGCGCTTGTAGTTCCAGCTACTTGGAAGGCTGAGGCAGAAGGATCGCCGGAGCCCAGCAGGTCGAGGCTGCGGTGGCCGTGAATGTGCTACTGCACTCCAGCCTGGGCAACAAGAGTGGGACTCAACTCAAAAAAAAAAAAAATCACATTCTAAGCATTTTCCAAAACATTTTTTCTTTTTTCCTCCTCTTTCCATGGTCCCCTCTCTCCAACTCCAGTATACTAGAAACCAGAGTGAAGTATTAGAATTTGCTTTGGGGCCAGGCATATGGTCCCAGCACTTTGGGAAGTTGAAGCAGGACTGCTTGAGGCCAGTTCAAGATCAGCCTGGGCAACATAACAGGACCTCAGCTCTACAAAACAAAACAAAACACCCAAAACTTAGCCAGGTGGCACCTGCCTGTAGTCCTAGCTGCTGGGGAGGTTGAAGTGGGAGGATCCCTTGAGCCCAGGATTTTCAGGTTGTGATGAGCTGTGATTGCACCATTGCACCCCAGCCTGGGCAACAGAGTGAGACATTGTCTCTTTTTAAAAATAAAACAAACCAGAAAACCATTTCCTTTGGAAGTTAAGATTATCTGTGTTAATCAAGGTGCTTTCAGTTACAAGTAAAATAGACACTTCAAGAGGCCTAAGCCATCCGGGATTTTGTCGCCTCATAAAACAGAAAATCCAGAGGTATAAGTTTCAGGAATACAGGCAGGCCTCTGGCACAGTTTCTCATAATTCTCCTTAGTTCTATCAGCAGAAATCTGGGCAGTGTGTTTCTTGGCTCATGTTTAGCAAGAGAGACTGGTTTTCTGTCACTCTTTTTAAAAACAAGGAGAAACTTTTCCAGAAGTCTCCAGCAACCCTCTACTGGAATTGAATTGACCAGAATTGGATTACTTGCCTGCCCTTAGCAGGAAGGACCAGGTTAACATAGTTGGCTTAGTGGATTTAGAGCCCACCTATGGAGCTGGGAATCTCTAAGCCTCATGGACTACAAGGGCACAGGATGGATATCTGAACAAAGTCTCTGTTAGCAAGGCGGGAGAGGAAAATGAATCTTGAGTGGGCAACCAAAATTGTGTGTTGTACATGACAAACTGATTTTGCAAATGGATAATAAAAATAACTCTTACATAGCACCTACTGTTCTAAGTGCTTTATACATATTGACTCATAATAGCCCCATGAGGAAGAGAGCCTTTTGAATTGCAGCCTTACTCTGTTGCCCAGGCTAGAGTGCAGGGGCAAGGTCATGGCAATTGCAGTCTCGACCTGCTGGGCTCAGGCCATCCTTCCGCTTCAGTCTTCCAAGTAGCTGAAACTCCAGGTGCACGCTACCATGTCCGGCTAATTTTTTGATTTACTGTAGACAAGGTCTCACCAAGTTGCCCAGGCTGGTCTCAAACTCGTGAACTCAGGCAGTCCTCTCACCTTAGCCTCCCAAAGTGCTGGGATTATAGGCGTGAGCCACTGTGCCCAATGGAGGAAGATATCTTAATTGTCCCTGTTCTACAAATGATAATATTGAGAGACTAAGTGACTTGTGTTGATATTGTAAAAAGATGAATTACTAACTAATTTATTAACACAATTTATTTATTTGTAGGCGAAGAGATGTGAAATTTATAGTCACTCCTTGTCTGATTTTGTGGCTTGCTTACACGATCCTCCTAAAAGTAGTAAATTATGACTTAAAAATAATTCGAAGGTAGGGAGATCATTTGAGTCCAAGAGCTCAAGATCAGCCTGGGCAATATAGTGAGGCCCTGTCTCTACCAATAAATACATACATACATACATACATACATACATAAATAGCTAGGAATGATGGCATGTGCCTGTAGTCCTAGCCACTATAGGGAGGCTGTGGCAGGAGGATTGCTTGAGCCCAAGAGTTCTCAAGGCTGCAGTGAGCTATGATCATGCCACTGCATTCCAGCCGGGACAAAAGAGCAAGACCCTATCTGTAAAAAAAATTTTTTTTTTGGAAACTCACCCTGTTCCCCAGGCTGGAGCACAGTGACACACTCATGGGCACTGCAGCTTTGACCTGCTGGGCTCAGGTGATCCTTCCACCTCAGCCTTCCAAGTAGCGGGAACTATAGGTGTGTGCCACCACGCCCGGCTAATTTTTTGACTTATTGTAGATATGAGGTCTTGCCATGTTGTCCAGGCTGGTCTTGAACCCCCTGGCTTAGGCAATCCTCTCACCTCCGTCTCCCAAAGTGCTGGGATTACAGTCTTGAGCCACTACGCCTGGCTTAAACTGAATTTTATGACATGGAAAGAGAATATTCCTTATATCCTCACATACTTCCATCTCATAAAAATTTCTCCTAATACCTGTATTGAGTATAAAATAAAAGGTGATTTTATGGGTTTCAAGTTTCTCTAACCTGTCTGTCCTAGATCCCCACCTAGGATAGGATGCCAGTATGATCTCTGAGAGGAAAAGTGATAGATCTGAAATTACTGTTTATGTTGCTCTCTCTGCAGGGACAATAAAAATTGTCTGTCATTCTTCTGTAGAGATAAATATATATATATGTATATACATATATATATAATTTTTTTTCTGCCTACTCACAAAAATATTTTTTAAAATTCTCCTGCAGCCGGGCTCCGTGGCTCAGCCTGTAATCCCGCGCCTTGGGAGGCTGAGGTGAGTGGATTGCCTGAGCCTGCGGGTTTGAGACCCGCCTGGGCAACTTGGCGAGTCCTCATCTCTACAATAAATCAAAAATTAGCCGGGTGTGGTAGCGCGTGCCTGTAGTTCCGGCTAGTTGGAAGGCTGAGGCGGAAGGATCGCGGGAGCCCAGCAGATGGAGGCTGCGGTGGCCGGGAGCGGCCACTGCACTCCAGTCTGGGCGACAAAGTGACTCCAACTCAAAAAAAAATAAAAAAAAAAGAAGGAGAGCGCTGAAGGTGAAGGTAAAAGTGTTCAAGTTTGCAGGATTTCAGATTGTGTCTCTCACTCTAATTGATGCCATTTACACTCATGAAACTCCTTCTCTATACTGTCCCTAGTTCTTGACACTGTGGGACTACAAATTCATTTTCTAGTGCAGTTTATGGCATTTGGAAGCCTTCCAGTGGCTAAATATTATATCTGAAAATAATCTCTTGCTATGCTAAGTGTCCAGAGAAGTGTGAAGTGTACTCATGTTTGCAACTTACTGAAATGTAACAAAAAATAAATGGATGAGTGAATAAATAGAAGCATAGATGGTGAGACATGTGATAAAGCAGATATAACAATGTTAATTGTAGAATTCAGGTGATGGGTTTATGGGTCACTGTATAATTCTTTCAACTTTGTTGTATGTGAACATTTATATAAGAAATATTAAATACGATAACCACTTGTATACCTAATCCTGAACTGTACTGCACATCTTT